>APFE031674054.1:0-114627 GCA_000404065.3 Pinus taeda | reverse complement strand
TTTTCTGAAGGAAATTTGTGGGCGTTCGGGGAAGTTCTCGGCTGAACCAGCCAACTCCCACAAGCATTTTTTGCTGAGTCCAGTTGGATTTGATCCTGGGTCTATCATTCAGTTTATTTTTTAATTTGCATGAGAGATTTTTTTGAAGTTCTTCACAGTGAAAATCTCAAATCATTATTTCTTTAAATATTTTCTGTGCTTATTGATGAATCTGGCTGTTAAGGGGCCAAATCTGTAAATTAAATTAGCTGATCTAGGGTTTTAATTTTTGTTTTATGCACATCATTTTTGGGTGATTTTCTATCCCAGGTTGCAGGATTTCTGAGGATTTTCAAGGTTTATCTGCACTATTCTGCTGTACAAGGGTTTCAAATATCAATTTTTTTTTTTTAGATCTGGGGTTTCATCATCTGCAGGAAGTTATTTTTTTTTTTCGTGCTCCCCTTCGATTTCCAAAACAACCTGTACGCCGCAAGGGGATCACTGCACTTCTTCATTTTTCTGTCTCCATCCAACTTCACGCAGCAAACCTGGCCGTCCCTCACCTACAGCATTGCAGCTGCCATTCCCACGAATTTCTTTCCCTGGCATACTATCCCTAGAGCGTGCGAAAACTGCAACGTTCCACTAAGAAAAACCCCAGTCTCCATCTGCAAAACAAAAGGGAAAACGTGGCCCCTTGCTGCCGTCGAATTTTTTCTCCAAAACCCTGCAAATCCCTTGCGTATTTACCTCCAGACCTGCGTGCTAAGCCCTCGTCCAACCTGCATTCACACATTTTTGCCATCGAAAAAAAAAAAAGCTTCTGTCGACAAACATCGTGGGTCTGATCAACGCAAAGATTATCGTGGTTCTACATGGTAGTTGGAAGTTGCAAATTCGAAAATGCATCAATCTGCAAGCACACCGTAAGAAGGGTCAGCTGTAAGTCTGTGCGGCGGCAAGGTTTCAGTTTGTATGCATGCGTATGGTGTTCTGCCTGGTCGCAGTCCTCCGTCCATATCCGCGCAAAACCTGCAAAATCGTAAGCCAAACCCATTTTGTTTTCCCTGTGAAGCTGTATGCATGAAGCTGTATGTGTAGGTTTTGGTTGAATTACGGTTCAGTGTGTATGCGTTATGTTTTTTTTGGGTTAGTTTTATTTAGATCTAGTTTGTTTTGTTTAGATTACGTTTAAGTTTTTCATGTTATGTTAGAATAGTTTGATATTTTTTTGTTAGGGTTTGAAATTTAATTAAAATTAAAAAAAAATTATAAAAGTTTTTCGTTTTAGATTTTAGGTTAGGTTTTAGTTTGTTTAAATTAGATTTAAATTTTGTTAGTGTAAGCAGAGTAAAATAATTTTTGTAGTTAAATTTTGTTTAAAAAGTAAAAAAAATAAAAAAGAGTAATAAAAAAATCATAAAAAAAAAAAAAAAAATTCTTTTAGGGTTTTAGATTGATTTTTAAATTTTGCCTTAAGTTAAAATTTTGTCAGAAAAGCCATAAAAAATTCATCGTGGAAAATTATTTTTGCCAGATTCAGTTGTTTTCAATTATTATCTTTCATGCTGAGATCTAAAATTTTCAAGTCGAGACACGAAATTGATATCTGGTTAATAATTTACGATTCTCGTGGTGGTTTTTATGTTTTCGAAGTTTTCAGTTGCTGGATATCGTTTTGGTCATGTGATTTAGCTGATGACAAATGATTGCTGGTCACGGTTTATTTTTCTATATCATTTAACAAGTAATCATTTTAATAAAAAATCTCTCAAGGCACTGGTCTGCTAACTAATCAAATCATTTTAGTGCTTATCTTAATCCTGTCTCGTGTCTCCCAACCAACTGTTTGCCAGTTGGTCTTCATTATCTCATAGGGTCTACCCCCCTTAGCCGCGGGAGACAGGCTTAAACGGAGGGATCGGGGATCAGAGTGATAGCCCCCGGTCTGAGCGTTGTCGTGCCAATTTGCGCGACAACATGGCCAAATCATTAAATTCATGTCCCTTAATTTTGGAAATTCTAGAGGTTGAATCACCAAATCTTAACGTTGAGAAGTGCACAGGTCTACAAACTAAGAGCACTCGCATTTCCAATACAAGTCGCTCATGAGACAGATCTGGGTCAAGCAATGGAGCCACATTCGACATTTTCGACGAAATTTGGGTCGAGATGTTGAGCCACCATCTTAGAACATGATCAGGGCTATAAGAATCGATTGGTGACCACCTGTAACTGTTGGTGCGAAGAGAAATTGTGAGGTTGTGCGTAAACAACATGTTTCTGTTGTATGCAAATGATCAGAGGATGAATTAATCATTGCGGGGATCGATTGTTGAAGGTGAAGTTCATAAATTAGCGGTATCATCAATCTAAAACAGAGGAGCAAGTTTCTTCCATTAATCTGAAGCATTCCAAAAGGTTGTATCTATGGATGGCCAAAACCATTGACTTGCAGAGACCGAGCTTTTTTCTTATGTTCCAACAGTGAAATTGTGTCCAAAATAATCAAAGAAAGGTCGACTGCCTGTGGAAGCCCAAATTTCGTGAAACTTTATTTTTCTAGATTTTCAGAGGGTCGTGAAATTTTTTTGTAGAAGGGCCAAGACTAACATTAAAGAGGAGCCATACTCAGACATTAAAACCGGTGGGTTGATTTCTTGAGTAATAAGACCAAATTTCTTCATTAAGAGGGTTTGGGCGGAGTTTTGGTTGGTGAAAGACGAGTTTACCTCTAGATGTGAGCTAAAAGCGTTCTCAATTCTTGGTTGGCGGTGCGTAACTTTGTGGGGGATGAGTTTACAATGCTCTTGTGGCTAGAAGAGTTGTACTCATTGTTGGAAAACGCTAATAACCTCAAATTTGCTTGTGGTTTTTTTTTTCACTGTGCATGGGAGCTAGATATCTACTTTCCTATGCATATGCCCTTGATTTTGTTGACACACTGGCCCAAAGCTCGTGGGATGCTTTTTTCAGAGGTTTGAAGCTATCACAACTTGCTAAACTGGACAAGTGGTTATATTTTCAAAGTCTTGACTATTAGCTTCACCCTAGGGCAGCGTATCTCTATGTCACAAGCTAAGGTATCATCTGAGGAGGACTGTGTCATTTATGTATTCCGGTTGGCAGCTTTTTCATACCAGGTTCCTTTATTTTCTCAACATTTCTTTGCCTTTCTTAATATGTATGATGGCTAGTCTAAATTATTCATGCTGTAAGTGATTGCAAGTATTACTGTTACAATCTAAGATATAGTCAAATGTGGAAACTTTTGTGATTATCATAATAGTGAATTGCATTGCATTTATCTTTAAATGAAAGTCTGTTTGAGGCCGTTATGCATATGTGCACTTGGGTTGGAGAAATGAATATATACATATATAAAATTACATCTACAACAACCTAAAATTTTCCAGTGCCGGTAGTGATATGCTTCTTAGTGAATGGTGTCAATTCAGAGGATTAAATGGTAACCTAGGTAGATGTTTGAAGTTTGGTTGCTAAGAATTGCCATTGTGTGTTTGCTCAAACCAGAACCGCAATGATCGCTCATTACATTTTATGACGCTGGTCACTGCAGAACCTCATTAAAACCATAGGGAGCTTAAAGTTTTCAAATTTATTGGCTCATGGATGAGTCATTGAGGCAGCTTGCAACCCTTAGTGCTGACCCTCTTGTTAGAAGAAATTTGATAAGGAGAATTTTTGGAGGGTTCAGATCTGGAAAAGACGAGGAGTCAAAGAAAGAGTAGTCTCCAGAACCCCCAAAGAAGAGCGGAAAGCAAATGAGAAGGGAGCAGATCTGTTTTATATGCCAGGGAGTGTGGACACCAGATCACAAATGTAAAATTAGAGGCGATAGAGAAGCAGACGAGACTACTAAAATTGAAGCAGAGCTGGCAAGGAACTCAAGTCAATTGATTATGAGGAAGATTGAAGGGTCCTTAGTTAAACATGAGTCTACTATAAAGGAGTCCATTGGTTCTCCTGAACCATCATATGGAAATGTTGACAGCAGCCTTGATGTGCATCCATGTTGAATGGGTGAACGTGACACGCAACAGATTGTCCTTGTGAGGGGAGGAGACGTTCAAAGAGATGAGCTCCATGTGAGGATTTGGCATAGAGAGCACATAGAGTGGCATGAGGCAAATCAGGAGGAGATTCCTTTTGACTTTCAGGACGAGGATTCTTCTTCTATAGTTGAGTCCTTGGACACCTTTGAGGAGCATGAGTAGTCAGGGGAGGTTGTTGACACCGGCTCGGCAATGTGGCCATGTTTGGTGGAGGAGATTGATGAGCAGCAACTTGTACTCATTCGGCATGTGCAACCCATAGTGGAGCACAGGATGTGTGATGGGCCATTTTTGGAGAGTGAGGTAGTAGCTCATGTTGAGTCCATGATGGAGGAGGACAAGTAGACATCCTTGGGGCTAGCCATTGATGAGGAGTGGACAAATGTACAAACAACCAGCATGATTGTAGTATGTGCAGACACTTGTCGTCAAGAGGTGTTGGAGCTTGGCATTTCAGGAGGCTAGTAGATAGGAGGAGCATGGAGTTTCCGATTAGAGGAGAGAGGAGTTGTTAGAGATGGTGGTGCATCCATCTTTGGGCCTACCCATTGATGCGGTGCAGATAGGTGCAACGACGGTTGGTAGAGCTGGATTATTTCCAGGTCGTAGCCCTCTCCAGGAGTACATAGACAGGGCTTGTAGCACATCTTGCCCATTTTTTCCTATTATAGGGAGAGGGGCAGGTTTCCTTAGATAGACCTCGTGGATTGATCAGATAAAGCATCTTGAGTGAGCAGGGACCCATATCAGCCTAACAGACTTATTTCTTACACAGGTGTCCGTGCATTGGATTGGCGAGAGATCATGAGCTGGTACCCTATTGATCGAGTATCTTTGAGCATTGCACTGCAGGGGCCTTAGAGGTTAGGGATACTACATGCTTCAGTTGGCAGCAAGATGTAGGTTGACCACTCATCAATATTTCAACACAACATCAACATGATGAGATTTACCTTGGTTTATGCCAAGGGTTGGATTGGAGAGAGGTGATGAGTTGGCATTCGCTTTATGGAGCAATAGCTATAGCCAGAGATAAAGCACAGTCTAAGCCATGTGATTTGGGCATTGGTTGGCTATGGTGGCGTTGGGATCCAGGAGGATATGTTGATGACAAGTTCAGTCAAAGATTGGTTTGGGATCCAGGTATTGAGGGGTCCCTTCATGGTGGATTGATACAGAGGCGGAGCATCACCCAGTGGTTCATATGGGATCCGGGCATTAGGTCTTAGTTGCGTTGGGCCACCAGATTGGTCCATAGATTTGGATTGCTTGAGGGCAAGGAATCTTGGGGCTGGAGGACTTGTAATGTCCCTTTTTTTGTGTTCCTCATGGCATGGTTAGTATGGATTTTCAGGGCTGGGGCAGACAGGTCACAAGTCTGGACATGCTTCATGTAGTTTTGAGGAGTTTTTATGAGGTTCGATGGCATTCGCTCGATATATTCCATCATCTGCACAATTTTCCTTTCATTCCATTACATTTCGATAACTTTCAAAAAACAGATTTACTTCATCAGTGGGCCCAGGGGCTTCTAGACGTGATTCATGGGGTTTTGAGGAGTTTTTATGAGGTCCGATGGCATTCACTTGATATATTCCATCATACACACAGTTTTCCTTTCATTCTGTTGCATTTCGACAACTTTCAAAAAAATAACATTATTATGGGGCCTAAATTAATTATGCTCGAGGTAGCGTTTTGAGAAGATTATTTGATGGAACACCTCAGAGTAATAGCTTGTTGGAACCAGAATGAGAAGATCTATAGAATGGGACGCTGAGAATTGATTTCTAGTGGCGGGAGAGAGTATGGTGGGCAAGTTACCATTTTCCTTAATTAAAAATGACTTGTATTAGTCATTTAATTAAGGAAAAATAATTAATTGGAGGAAATGGGCCAAAAGTGACTTCAGTGAAATAAAATAAAATTAAAAGGTAACTTAAGATAAAGTCAATGGAGGAGCTTGCAGAATAATAATAAAATAATAAAATAAGATGCTTCTAGAGGCTTGGAAATCTATCCATCAGATCTATAAAAGAGGAAGAGGACATCATTTGGAGACATCTTGGATTTGATAATGTTTCTTGTATGAGAGGTTGAGAACCCAATTCTCTACTATATTGATAGCCCCAGGATGGAAACCCTCGAGTGATTTAGAGAAATTGGGCGAGCACCCATCTCCCCTTGGTGAATTCATCCAGAGTTCATAGGAGAGCTTAGTAGTGGCAGCTCAGTTCAGTTTTGGTGGAGGGCTAGGGCAACATTGGAGCAGATTCTTGAGGCCAGTTCTATCTCAGCTATATCAATTGTTTTGACACATAAAACCCCAGTTTATATATTATAAAGAAAGTTGAGATTTCCATATGCTTATTATCGTTATTTGCATGTTCTATGTTGTTAAATTTTACATGGCAATCTTCTGTTTATGAATGGAATTTTTATTTGAAGTATTACCGAGTTAGAATTTCAAGAAAACTCAAAATTGTTCCATTTGGGACATTACAACGTTGTTTGGAAGCGAAGCATCGGAAACATCATTTTCCAAAAATCTAGGAAGAGAAGCGTCTTGGAAGCATCTATGATATATACATATTTTTTAATATTTTTTTGCATTTATATTAGAAAAAACTTCCAAAATAACAAATTAGTTGTAGAAGATATGAAAACATGCATATTTGTAGATAAATCAAGATAGATATGGCATCCATTGTACATCAATGATTAATTATTTGAGCATAAACCATCTAGATGCATCAACCATCTTGAATGTAGATTCCTCTCCTCTTGTCTAGCCTTTGCCTCTACTTTGATTCTCTAGGGATATTAGTCAACATTGCCCAATTTTGATAAAATGGCCTAATCTGAACCTTATAATATCGTAGAGAAAGCTTAATATGCCTAATCAATGATTTTGACTTGAGTGAAACATACATTTTTTCTGAGGCCTTGACAAAGGAGTTCTACAATCAACACAACCAACACTGGGGTACATATAGTGCTTGGTGCTCTTGATTAAATGCCAATCACATACCGTCATACACCCTCATACATGATATAATCTAATGAAATGCCACAATCCCATTGATCCTGAAATCCTGCAAATTGTTAAGTCTTTTGAATTTTGAATGGGATACGAAATTCTATTTTCTCCATATGAAGTCTAATGAGGTTGGAACCACTCTCGAACATCTTGAGTCATTTCATGGTAATGTCAAAAATTTAAGTAAAATGATGGAAAGGAAAGATAAAGGAGAATGTCACTTTTACTTCAAGAATTTAACATTACCATTAGGGAGCATCTAGCAAGCATTTAGGGAGCATTAAGGGGCAGGGAGTATCTAGCAAGCATCTAGGGAGCATTAAGGGGCAGGGAGCATCAAGGGGGCACCTTAGAAGTGTTTAGGAAGTATCATTCCTCACCTGGATCCGTCTGCCTTACTCCTGGATTTGCGGCTGTTGCGGGTCCATTTTTACATGAATTGCAAAAAAACATAGAACCGAAGATCTAATTTTCGGATTTAATCCTTAGGCAAAACTACGGATCCGATTTTCGGATCTGCGGTTTGCTAGTATTTGTAGCATCAGATGGTGTTCTAGTCTCGACAGTTGTCAAAGTGGCTAAGAAACACTAGGACTCCATAACCCAGAAAAAGTTTCAGGAAAATCCACCTAGAAATGCCTTAACTAAGTTATTTAATTAGTAACTAATTTTTTCCTAAGTCTAACTTAGGCAAAATGATCAATTAGTAACACTAACAATTAATTGAGGAAGGTGATATTTCTCTAGAAACTCACACAAATCAACTTAGAAATGATCTTAGCGATCGATAAGGATTTAATTGTGGTCGTTGGTGATCCAACTGGAGATTACAAGAGGAGGTTAATGGGGTTGGAGCAAGACACAATCAGCAAGTGAGTTTCCTTGGCAGTTCGATTTTCCAGAGAGTAACATTTAGCTGGAAGGATTCGAGTCAGAGAGGGGACGCAAAGATAGTGAGGGGCAGAGACAGTGAGTCCAAAGGAAGTTTTCCAGTTCCAAAGAGTCAGCTATAGGAGGGTCAAGTTTCCTCAGTGAGGCTGCGCAAGCAGCTTCAGAGGAAAGAATTTGATTGAGCTGAAGTGAGGGTCGATTCCGTTGCTAGAAGTTGAGAGATTTTTCGGAGGGGCTAGCGAGCCATTCTTAGAGGTTGAGTTGGGCTAGATGGCTTGATCAGAGCAATTTCCAGGCAGTGAGTGTGAAGGCTTGCGTAGAGGTGACACAGAGGTTGATGCAGGGGCTTTCGTGTGGTCTTTTTGTGCTAGTTGTGGAGCTGGATTAGTGTTGGGGGAGACAAATGTTGTCTCACTAATTTTTGTGGCTATTTTCTCTTGTAGAGGATTGCCAATTTTTGGCATCCAGTTTTACTCAGAATTTCTCACTGTTGCATAATAATAAAAACCCTCAACTGCTGCACCGATTTTCCCGCATTGGGTTTTTCTGGGGACATTTGTCCAAAAATAACTGATTCAAAATTTTGTTGTGTGTGCATATTATTTCTTAGTTTCCAGATTATTTTCCACAGTGTTTTTATGGTGAAAATTGCAGTTTTGATTTTATTTGTTATTTGTCGTAGCAAATAAACTGCTTAATAATTAACCAGTTAGAAGAATAATTTCCAGTTGTTGCAATAGTTGGAATTTTCACATGGTATTTGTTGACCACTACATGTCAACTACCCATAGCAGTACACCCCCTTTTTCGCAAAAAGGGGCAGCGCTGGATCAACATGTCCGTGCCATTCGATTGTCATCATCAGCCCGATCATAATGTTTTGTAAACCCAGTTTGCATGTGTAAATTGTAAATAATCTTAACAGATCCGAGTCATGTATATAAATTGCCTAGGTGGATCTAATTTTCTAGTGATAATCTACGTTCCGGAAGGTTTTTTGTCTCACTGATCCATGATCGGCAGAGTTTTCCTTCAACCTAACCCCAAAGCCGGAATGAATTTTGTCATTAGAATCTTAGGGGGAATCCTAGTGTTTTGATCTGCTAGATTATATTTGTGTCGCAGAACTGGGTGGTTTATGAGGGTCTATATCAAATGGGTTTTCCCCCTTGAGATGTAAAATTGTAAAAGTCATGATATAAAGTGTCTTGAGGGTTAGAAAATGTTTTAATCCCTTCATAAGTCCTAAGTCCTGGTCCTAGGTAAATTTTTCCAAAGACTTTCGAGGATCCAAAAATAAAAATAAAAAAAAAATTAAAGAAATTAAAAAAAAATAAAAATAATAATTAAATAATTAAAATAAATTAAAAAAATAAATAAAAAATTTTGAAAATAAAATAAAATAATAATAAGTCAAAGTTTTGAGTAAATAAATGCAAGATTTTAAATTTTTAATATATTAAAATGCATTTAAAAATTCGACGGATGAGATTAAAAGGGATTTTGATCTTCATCGATGGTCGAGATCATTTTAACATGGATCACTCGAACTAGCTGTTGGGAATTTTCCCTTTAAATGGGGTGTTAGGGGTCATTTGAGATCAGATTGGATTTTAGAGTCTGGTGCTAAAGATAGCTCTCTTGTAGTCATTTCTTTTGTGCAATAAAGAAAGACTTTGGGGTTAAAAATCTTGCTGGTGTTACTCTTCTGGAAATGCTGTAAGATCTTTATTTTTCTGCATAATTTTATTTTCAGTCATCGATAATAGCTTGATGAAGATTGATTCAAGCACAGATATCTTGTCTGATCTTTGGGGTTTGAATGATAGTTTAGATTTTGAAATATAATTCCAGGTATCTCCATTTGATCTGGATTTCATTATTATTTTCTTCTTCTATGTTAATGGTTGATTTTAAGCTGTGTAAGAAATCTTAGTTTTGAGTTTACCGAGCGTTAGGGGAAGTTCTCGGCTGAACTAGCCAACTCCCGGATTGCGTTTTTTTGAAAGAGACCAGCTAGTTTTAATCTCGGGCTTATCATCTGAAATTTTTTATGAATGCATGCAAGGTTTTTTGAAGTATCTCACATTAAATTTAAATTCTGAAAATATTACTGTGGATTATTGACAAATTTGACTGCTATAGAATCGAAAATCTGTAAATACTGTAAATTTTTAGTTAGTTTTAGGGTTTTCAGTTTTGTTTTTGGCACATTTTACTTCTGGGTTTTTTGTTTTTGCCATTGCACTGATTGCAGGTTGCAGGTATAGATTTTAAAAGTTTTTTAGGGTTTCCATCAGGCAATCTGAAGCATGTTGATTTAAATTTTTTTACAATTTTTGAAGAAATTCAAGTGTTTTCTGCTGCTCCCTGGAGGGTTTCTTTTTTGCAGAAGAGAAATATATCGCACAGTTCAGCTCTTCCAACTATCGCTGCCTTCAAACGCAGCTCCCCACCATTGCTCCTCACGCCATCTCTAGATCCATGCAGTAACAAATTCAGCCACTTGCAAAACCCTCACGCTGTTGCAGTCTCCTCCAGCCACTGTGCTCTAGCGCCTGCAAACAAATAAAAAAAAACCACGCAGCTCCACCTTCTTTACGCTGCCATACTTGCAAAACGCCTACGCAACTCCCACCTCCCTGCTCCGTTTTGCTGCCTGTCCATTTCCT
Source organism: Pinus taeda (assembly GCA_000404065.3). Classification (NCBI taxonomy): domain Eukaryota; kingdom Viridiplantae; phylum Streptophyta; class Pinopsida; order Pinales; family Pinaceae; genus Pinus; species Pinus taeda. Next base: position 103,966 of record APFE031674054.1, on the reverse strand, counting down.
CTCCAGCAAACTCTCCCACGCGATTTCCTTCTCCGCTGACCTGCACACACCATGAAACAATACAAATTTGATTTCTTTATTCGTGGTGAAATTCAGGTTTAGTTTTGTTCTGCGTTCTTTTTTTAGGATAACATTCACGTATTATATATACAATAGTTAGTGTAACATATGTTTTTAGTTTTAGATTTATTTTAGTTTTGTTTATTTAAAATTTGAATTTAGAACTTCAAAAAAATTAAAAAAATTGATTTTCATGGTATGTATTTAAGCTTTAGAATTTTAGATCAAATTTTGTTTTTTTTTAAATTAGATCTTAGTTTTAAAATAGATTTTTGAAGGCTTTCATCTTTAAATTTATTTTAATTTTGGTTTAAAAAAAAAATTAACAATAAAAAAATACAAAAAAAAGTAAAAATAAGAAAATTTAAAAAAAACATAAAAATGTTTAATTTCTTTGGTTTTTGTATTATCTTGTTTTATTTTTAGAACGTTACTTTATAAACAATAAATTATAAATAAAAATAAAATAAATTTTTTCGTTTGGTTTTTCTCTTTTTCTAAATTTGTAAAAGTAAAAATGTTTCTTTTAGATTTTAGTTTAGCGTATGTTCCTTTTATTTGTAAAGTATGTTAATATATAAAAATAAATAAAAATTCCAATTTGGTATTTTTTATAGAATTAGAATAGCTTTTTTGGTTTATCTTTTAGTTTGTTTAGTTTACATCTTTATTTAATTTAGTTAGTTGTTGTTTAAAAATTTTAAAAATCATAAAAAGAATAAATAAAAAAATAAAAAAATAAAAAATAAAAATAAAAAATAAACAATCAATAAAAAGTTTTAATTTTTAGTTTTAATGGGTGAATTTGGTTTTTAGGCATTTTTTTTTGAGTTTAGTTTAGTTTAGTTAGTTTAATTTTGTTTTATTATATAAAAATATAAAAATTAAAAAATATTTTGAAAAAGCTTAACAAAAAATTGAAAATTTCATATTTGGTGTCTCTATGTTCCATTTCTCTATAGTTAGACGCACTTAATGTTTATTTTGAAATTAGCTATGTGAAAGTGGTAACTAGTTAGCATTTAAATTTTATGATCATTTAAAGCATTTAATTTTTCTTGAAGTTTAATTGTTGAATCATCATTAAAACATTGTGAATTTACTGGATATCTTGCATTGCTTGGGTTATTTGATAAATAATTGTTAATGGTGGAATTACAAAGTTCATATTTTTGCAGTATTTAAACAATTATGTAATCATTAACTCCATAAGGCACTAGTCCATTAATTTCTAAAATCAGTCAAGTGCTAAATTGCCTTGTTCTGTCTCCCAACCCAGCTGGTCCATAGTTGGTCTTCGTTCATCCCATAGGGCCTACCCCCTTAGTCTCAGGAGACGGCTTAAATGGATGGATCGGGGATCAGGATGACAACCCCCTGTCTGAGTGTTGTTGTGACAATCTGTGCGACAACATTTTTTGGCGCCATTGCCGGGGATAGAGTTTTTCTGTCCCTGGCGTTTCAACGACATTCATCTTCTCATTTCTCATCATTCTTTCATTTTTCTCATCTCTCATTTGAGGTAGCAGATTCAACATTTTTTGGCATCATTTGGATCTTTTCATCACCTTATGTTTCGTCATATCAACAACTTCTCTTTAGTTCGTTTCTTGTTTGGGTGGTGACTCCATTTCATTTATTTTTTCTAGAGAAGAAGCCTCCCTCATATCTGCTTGTTGGTTGCTTTTTTGGATCCTAGAATCAAATTCATTTTTCAAGTGGCGACTTCACTTCTTTCATCTATTGATTTTCTTGAGCAGAGATCTCGTTCTATCATCCATTTGGTTCCTCGTTATTCATCATGGATTATTCGTTTAAACCATGTCATTTTACTGATAATCTCCATGATTTTCTGGAAGAGGCCATTTCTAAATTATTTTTGTTCTCAGGTGGTGATTTAGTCGCTGTTAGAAAGCATTTAAACAGGTTTACTTGTGTAATAATCATATATTATAGACTTCCTCAATATAATCATGAAGATGTCAAAATACATTTATTTGTCCGTTCTTTAAAGGGTGATGCTTTGAACTGGTTTAATAATTGTCCTGAAGATTCTTTCATTTCTTTATAAGACATGTTCAATGCTTTTAAAGATAAATATGGTGATCCAGATAGCTGGCCTTGTGCCCCTAAAATTGTGCAACAGAATGAAAATAATCTTGTAAAAGGTCCAACTATCGATGAAAGATTTCAAGACAATTCTTCATATTAGAATGTGCCATCCACCTGTACCATTGTAGATCAAATCCATGATAGTGGAAAAGCAGGGACAAATTGTAAAAACAGTGTTGACAATGAAAAGGAAGATCAGAGGCAAATTATCCAAGAACTAATGCGGCTGGTAAAAAATATGGAGATTAATAAAACTAAGTATGCCAATGATGTGAGAACTTTATGCACCCACCTGGAAAAATGTAATAGGGAGATGGAGATCATGCAAAATCAGCATGCTAAGGAAATTGAGGCCATGAAGACTAATCATGACACAGAAATTAGTTTTATGCAAAGCAAGTTATCAGGCTTAGAGGAAAATATGACGACCATGAAAGCTAATCATGATAGGAAAATTGATTCTATGCAAAATAAATTATTGACCATGGAAGAAGACCATGCCAGGGAAATCAGTACTATGAAGGTTGAACACTCTAGTCAGATGGATGCCATTACAATACAGGTTCAGAAATTTCAACAGTTGTCAGAGGATGAAAGAAACCGGGGAACGTCAATAAATCAGGAGCCTCCTTATCTATTACAGCAAGCTCCATCATACTATGAGGTCTTTTGTTCCATTGAAAAGTGGATAATTGAAGGTGACCTAGAATAAAGAGAAATTAATAATCAGATTGATGCTCACACGATAATCCACTAGTCATTGAAGATCAAGTTATAACTCATGGCACCTGTGAGATTGATCTATCATCCTTGGCAGGGCAGATGCAGAATGAAGAAAGACATGTCACAAATATCTTACATACTTCATCTGAGAGCTTTGAAGCAGAAAGTTCCACGTCATCAGTAATACAACTTGCCAGGAAGAAAAAACGCAAGAGGAAGAAAATGAGAAGAAGATTTGATGCATCAGATGGTCGCGAGCAACTTGATTTTCGGATAGGAAAAAGTCCTACCATATGCAGAATTGGACATGGCACATCCGACAAGCAGCCGACAGATTTTCCTGAAAGCAGGCAAATGCTCAGTATACACTATATTGAAAACATCTGATGCCATGGGGCATCCTTTGTATTGTATTTCTAACCCTACTCCTTGTTTTTTAGCGTTTTCATTTCTGTTTTAGGATTAGATTTACTTTTCATGTTACTAGATAGTTAATAAATGAAGAGCTTATATCTTTCTTGTGCTTAATGTTATATGATGACTTTTGAATGGACGCTACTTATTTCTGTTGTGTGTTGCGTGGATGCAGATTCTGGATTCTCACATTCCTACAGTGCAGCAACGTGTCCCCAAGTGGAGCTAGATGTTGACCACTATGTGTCAACTACCCATTGTTGTACACCCCTTTTTTCACAAAAAGGGGTAGCACTGGATCGACATGTCTATGCCATTCGATTGTCATCATCAGCCCGATCATATTGTTTTGTAAACCCAGTCTGCATGTGTAAATTGTAAATAATCTTAGTAGATCTGAGTCATGTATGTAAATTGCCTAGGTGGACCTAATTTTCTAGTGATAATCTATGTTCCGAAAGATTTTTTGTCTCATCAGTCCATGATCGACAGAGTTTTCCTTCAACCTAACCGAAAAGCCGGAATGAATTTTGTCATTTGAATCTTAGGGGGAATCCTAGTGTGTTGTTCTGCTAGATTATATTTGTGTCACAGAACTGGGTGGTCCATGAGGGTCTATATCAAATGGGTTTTCCCCCTTGAGATGTAAAATTGTAAAAGTCATGATGTAAAGTGTCTTGAGGGTTAGAAAATGTTTTAATCCCCTCATAAGTCCTTAATCCTAGGTCCTAGGTAAATTTTTCCAAAGGCTAAGTTCGAGGATCCAAAAAATAAAAATAAAAAAAAAATTAAAGAAATTAAAAAATAAATAAAAATAAGAATAAAATAATTTAATTTTTTTTTAATTTGTTTTTTGAAAAATAAAATAAAATAATAAAATAATAATAAGTCATAGTTTTGAGTAAATAAATGCAAGATTTTAAATTTTTAACATATTAAAATGCATTTAAAAATTCGATGGATGAGATTAAAAGGGATTTTGATCCTTATCGATTGTCGAGATCATTTTGACATGGATCACTCGAACTAGCCATTGGGAATTTTTCCTTTAAATAGGTTGTTGGGGGTCATTTGAGATCAGATTGGATCTTAGAGTCTGGTGCTAAAGAAAGCTCTCTTGTAGTCATTTTTTTGTGCAATAAAGAAAGACTTTGGGGTTAAAAATCTTGCTGGTGTTACTCTTCTGGAAATGTTGTAAGATCTTTATTTTTCTGCATAATTTTATTTTCAGTCATCAATAATAGCTTGATGAAGATTGATTCAAGCACAGATATCTTGTCTGATCTTTGGGGTTTGAATGATAGTTTAGATTCTGAAATATAATGGCAGGTATCTCCATTTGATCTGGATTTCACTATTGTTTTCTCCCTCTATGTTAATGGTTGATTTTAAGCTGTGCAGGAAATCTTAGTTTTGAGTTTACCAGGCATTAGGGGAAGTTCTTGGTTGAATCAGCCAACTCTCGGATTGCGCTTTTTTGAAAGAGCCCAGCTAGTTTTAATCTCGGGCTTATTATCTGAAATTTTTTATGAATGCATGCAGGGTTTTCTGAAGTATCTCATATTAAATTTAAATTCTGAAAATACTAATGTGGATTATTGACAAAGCTGGCTGCTAAAGAATCGAAAATCTGTAAATACTGTAAATTTTTAGCTGGTTTTAGGGTTTTTAGTTTTGTTTTTGGCACATTTTACTTCTGGGTTTTCTGTTTTTGCCATTGTAGGTTGCAGGTATAGATTTTAAAAGTTTTTTAGGGTTTCCATCAGACAATCTGAAGCATGTTGATTTAATTTTTTTTACAATTTCTGAAGAAATTCAAGGGTTTTATGTTGTTGCCTGGAGGGTTTCTTTTTCGCAGAAGAGAAATATATCGCACAGTTCAGCTCTTCCAACTATTGCGGCCTTCAAACACAGCTCCCCACCACTGCTCCTCACGCCATCTCCAGATCCACGCAGTAACAAACTCACCGACCTGCAAAACCCTCACGTTGTTGCAATCTCCTCCAGCCACATTGCTCTAGCACCTGCAAACAAATAAAAAAAAAACCGCGCAGCTCCACCTTCTTTACGCTTCCATACCTGCAAAACGCCTACGCAGCTCCCACCTCCCTGCTCTGTTTTGCTGCCTGTCCATTTCCTCGCTAGCGAACTCTCCCACACGATTTCCTTGTCCGCTGACCTACACACACCATGAAACAATAAAAATTCGATTTCTTTTTGCGTGGTGAAATTTAGGTTTATTTTTGTTCCACGTTCTTTTTTTAGGATAGCATTCACGTATTCCTTTTCTTTTTTTTTGTTTATATTATATATACATTAGTTAGGGTAACGTATGTTTTTAGTTTTAGATTTATTTTAGTTTTGTTTATTTAAAAATTGAATTTAGAACTTCAAAAAAAAAAATTAAAAAATTTGATTTTCATGGTATGTATTTAAGCTTTAGAATTAGATCAAATTTTGATTTTTTTTTTTAATTTTTTAATTTTTTTAAATTAGATCTTAGTTTTAGAATAGATTTTCGTGAGGCTTTTGATTTTGAATTTATTTTAATTTTGAGTTAAAAAAAAATAACAATAAAAAAAAGTAAAATAAAGAAAATTTTAAAAGCATAAAAAATGTTTATCTTAGTTTTTTTTAGTTAGTCTTGTTTTTTTTAGAACTTGCTTTATAACAATAAATTATTAAAAAAAAAAAATATAAATTTTTTGATTTTTTTTTTTTAAATGTAAAAAAAATTCTTTTAGGATTTAGTTTAGCGTATGTTCCTTTTTTTGTAAAGTATGTTAATATATAAAAATAAATAAAATTTTCAATTTGTTATGTTGTTTTAGAATTAGATTTAAGCTTTGCTTTTGGTTTATCTTTTAGTTTAGTTTAGTTTAATCTTTATTTTTAATTTAGTTAGTTTTGTTTAAAAATTTTAAAATCATAAAAAAAGAGTAAATAAAAAAATAAAAATAAAAAAATAAAAAAAAAAATCATAAAAAGTTTAATTTTTAGATTTTAATGGGTTGATATTTTGTTTTTAGGAATTTTTTTTTAGTTTAGTTTTGTTTTGTTTTATTTATATAAAAATATAAAATTTAAAAATTATTTTGAAAAAGCTTAACAAAAAATTGAAAATTTCATATTTGGTGTCTCTATGTTCCATTTCTTTATAGTTAAACGCACTTAATGTTTATTTTGAAGTTAGCTATGTGAAAGTGGTAATTGGTCAGCATTTAAATTTTATGATCATTTAAAGCATTTAATTTTTCTTGAAGTTTAATCGCTGAATCATCGTTAAAACATTGTGAATTTACTGGATATCTTGCATTGCTGGGGTTATTTGATAAATGATTGTTAATGGTGGAATTACAAAGTTCATATTTTTGCAGTATTTAAACAATTATTTAATCATTAACTCCATAAGGCACTAGTCCATTAATTTCTAAAATCAATCAAGTGCTAAATTGCCTTGTTCTGTCTCCCAACCCAACTGGTCCACAGTTGGTCTTCATTCATCCCATAGGGTCTACCCCCCTTAGCCTCGGGAGATAGCTTAAATGGAGGGATCGGGGATCAGGGTGACAGCCCCTGGTCTGAGCATTGTCGTGACAATTTGTGCGACAACAGTATCAAAACAAGTTTGATAGATCAGCGGCTCAGAGATGAATAGGGAGAAATTCACAACTCAGAGGGAGTAGCAACACGATTTCTTCAGGGGCTACACAGTGCCTAGCTAGGCAGTGAAAATTGTTGGACAAGGGTTGAACTCCAGTTGCAGAGTGCATGAAGGGTCGATTTGTTCGGGAAGTAATTCTAGTAGGAAGTAGGTGAGCAACTCAATATTTTCACAGAGTTGATTCTTGATTTGGGCACAAATAATTTGCAACAGTGATTGCAGTAATAGATTAGTGTTGGGTGGTGTTGTCACACAAAGTGTCTAGGCACTGCGCCAACACTCGGAGTAAGGGATGTCACTCTAATCCTTACTCTCTTTGTTTAGACATTCTCCTAGACAAGTCAAAGGGGGTAGTCCCTATGGTGAATGAATGAGAATAGCCTGTGAAACACAGACTCTAGGAGACTTAGAGATGGACAACTTGATAAATTTAGAACAAATCTTGGTCAACTGAGATGGATAGATTAAAATAAGACACAACACAATATAAAAATAATTATAGACCAGTGCTTTTATATTCAATTAACCATAAACTAAAAAACAAGCTATCTAGAGCAATTTATAAATGTGGCAAAGCGACGATTAGGAATAATTAAATGTCAACGCCCAAAACCTTATCACGCAAGATATTCTTTCTAAGCACACGACTTAAAGGTCGGATAGATCGATTGACAAATGACTTCCTATTTAAAGATAAATCTTCCAACGGCTAGTTCAAGTGATCCTCATCAAAACAATCTCGAACGTTGATGAAGATTAAAATTTCTTTTAATCTCATCTGTTGAAATATTTAATTCTTGAGGAAAATCAAAATTTTCAATTAAATGCATTTTAATTAACTCAAAAATTAAATTTTTGAGTTAATTTCCCGAAAATTTTGACTTTGACTTAACCCCCAGGGATCAAAGGTTTAAAATTTATCAAAATAATTAATTTACCTTAGTTCTGGGACCTTTTAAAATTTAATTTTTAAGGACCGACAAATTTTGCCTTTGTAGAATTTACCTAGGATCTAGAATTAATTAAATTTTTGGCTTAGGATTTTAATTAATTTTTGGCTAGAAAATTTAATTAATTAACCTATGAGGGGATAATTATTTTTCCAACCCTCAAGACACTTTATACCATGATTCAGATTTTCATATTATCGTAAGGGGGAAAACCCATTTGTAATAGACCCTCACAGACTACCCATTTCTGTGACACAAATATAATCAAGCAGACCAAGCAATTTGTAATAAAATAACCTAACCAAATAGTTAGGGTTATTCCCAAATTACTTCTACATAGACTCAATCTAGAACACTAGGACTCGCCTAAAATCCTAGCGACAAAATCCATTCTAGCTTTGGGGTAAGACTGGAGGAAAACACTGCCGACCATCTGATAATAGATTGGTGAAACAAAAAACCTCCCAAAATGGAGATCGTCACTAGAAAAATAAGTTTACCTAGGTCATTACATACATGACACGTATTTGCTGAGATTATTTACATTATACACATGTAGAAAGGGTTTACATAACATCTTGGAAGTCAGGCTGATGATGATAGCTGGAAGACACAGACACATCGATCAAGTGCTATCCCTTTTGCGAAAAAAAGGGGGTGTACTCTTATGGGTCGTTGACACGTAGTGGTCAACAGGGGAAAGAAAAATAGCACATGAAATTGTACTCAAGATGCCTCGAGTAGGTTTTCCAGAGTCTTTTAGTATGGCCATGGACAAAATTAATATTCAGGAAGCCACAAAATTGTTTTCAAGATTGGAGGACGAATTTGCTTTCTTATCTAGCTCAGCTTCACAGGGAGTCTGATACATAGACAATGGAGCGTCAACTCACATGAGAAGAGTTAGAGAATATTTCTCCAGTTATAATGAGGAGAAAATGGAACAATGGGAAACACGACGAAATGTACTCTACTAGGGAGGGGTACCATTGACCTAGAAAGGGACTCAGGAGCAAGCACTAGCGTTACAGATGTATTGCATGTGACAGGATTGCATATGAACCTGATTTCAGTATCCCAGTTACTGATGATGTCCACTTTTTAGGGAAGAAGGTGTTCATCAAACACCATAACTGGAAGAAGGTGAAACAGATTGGGGTACAAAGTAATAGATTGTACAAGTTACAGTTCGACTCTCCAATGGCACTAGTCAACAGTAGCAATAACAATGGCAAAGACTTGAATGAGTTATGGCATAGGAGGATGGGACATGTACACCATGGAGCACTTAAGATGCTCAGGGAGACAGTAACAAGTGTTCCAGAATTAGGCATGGAACGCAATGATGTGTGCAAGGGGTGCCTACTTGGGAAGTATGCTAACGCAACATTCCCAAGGAGTCACAACAAATCAGATGGTGTGTTACATCTTATACACTCATACATTTGCAGCCCTATGTCCACTGGATCTCTCACGGGGTATGAGTATTTTGTCACCTTTATTGATGATTATTCCAGGAAAACTTGGGTCTATTTTCTGAAGACCAAGGATAAGGTCTTTGATCGCTTCAAGGGGTTTGAGGTTCTAGTTGAGAACATGATAAGGAAAAAGATCAAGCTACTTCACTCAGATAATGGAGGTGAATACACAGATAGTGACTTTGCAGATTTCTATGTGAAGGAAGGCATCAAGAGGGAATGGGCAACTCCATATAACCCACAACATAATGGGATAGTAGAGCGGAAGAACAGGTCTATAGTCAGGGTTGCGAAAGCAATGTTGCATGACTAGGATTTGCCTAGGTTATTATGGGCAAAGGCATGTAACACAATTGTGTATATTAAGAACAAGGTTCTTCACAAGGCGTTGGGAAAGATAACACCAGAAGAAGTCTTCTCAGGGAAGAATCCAGGGGTCAGTCACTTCAGGATCTTTGGTAACATAGCTTATTGCCATGTACCAGATGAAAAGTGCACCAAGTTGGATCAAACTGCAGAAAGAGGTTATTTCGTTGGGCATAACGAAACCTCCAAGACATACAGGATCTATATTCCTAGCTGCATGAAGATCATAACGAGACAGGATGTGAATTTTATGGAGGATAAAGCCCTCAAGAAGTCTCGTGAGATGTCAACAGGTGATCAGAGTGAGCCAGCAGAAGCTCCATTAGTCCAGCAGCAGGTATTAAAAAATGTAACTAGGTTTGGTCTTCATAAATGTACTTGGGTCGTTATGTAATTTACTTGTCAAAAGAATGAAAAAGAAATTTTATTATTATTATCACAATGACTTGTTAAAGCATGGGTTTCATGCTTGGGTCATCATGTTTTAGGTCAAAGTCCCCATTGAGGACTTCTAGGATTTTTTCTAAACGATTAGAGTCATTGTCCATTTAAAGAGACACTTCTTAGGCTTTTGAATTATGTAAAAAGATTTATCATTGAGTCAAATTAGGTATTTGACACCTACACATCAAGTCAGCCTCAAGGAGATCAAGTTGGCCTCAAAAAAGGCAATTCAACCTCACCTCTAGCCTATATATACAAGGAGATTGAATACACTCTCACTCACTCATAAGTTCGACATCCAGAAGAAAGAGTTGGAAAAGTGCGAAGAAGGAAGAGAAGGTTGGAAGAAGTGCGAAGTTGGAGAAAGAGGAAGGAAAAGAGAAAATTGAAGTTTTGGGCTATCTCTCTCTCTCTCGTTTGGGTTTCTCTAGGAGATCAAAGTTTTTCTTATCTAGTCGAAGTTGTTGCTGCTGCCATCTGCTGGGTCGAAGTGATGCCACTTCAAGGTCAAATTCTGGGTCGAAGTTGCTGGAAGAGGAGGTTGACTTGGTGGTTGGAGGAGGTCTATGTCTAGGTTGAAGAGTCTCAAGAAAACTATTGAAGGAAGAGATTTTGACTAGGTATTCGCCTAGATAGGGGTTTTCCCCTGGCAGAGTACCTGCATCTTGTGTCTTGTGTTTTTGTGATCTTCATACACACATAATTTGGTAATTGCTTGATGAAAGATAATATAACAAATAAATAAAACAAGACAACATAATTCACAAGTAATTATCAAGAAAGAGAAATCCAACCCTAATTCTACTAACATTGATTTTTCAACATGGTATTAGAGCTAAGGTCAAAGAAGATTGAGGATCACTTCGTTGGCTTGAAGGAATGATTACTCCCTCTATGATAAGAATGGGATTCAATACTATAGGAAGTTGGATCAAGAAGATCTTCTACTACTTATTCAACATGGTCAAAAGTCAAGGGTTCTTCTCTGCACTTACAAGTTCACTTAATGATGATAATGCATGGACCATTGGCAGTGGAGCATCAAGGCATATAAAAGATTTGTAATCAACTTCAAACTCTATCAACGAAACCATCTTCTCATGCAGTGGAATTGGGAGACAACAAAAGCTATGCTGTTAGAGGCCTGGGATCAACAACTTTGACATTGGAGAATGCAGCTAACCTACATCTCAACAACATACTATACGTTCCAGGTTTGAAAAAGAATTTGCTTTCAATTTTTTTCTCGGAAGATAAAGGGGAGAGAGTTGTTTTGGTTGATGGAAAGGTCTTGGTTTGGGGAAAAGATTCAAGTATTGATAAGGCTAGTGTTATTGGAGTTCGTGAAGGAAGCTTATATAGAGTCATTACACCACCTCCTCAAGCCCTAGTTCATATGGAAATCAATCCCATTGAGCTATGGCATAGGAGATATGGTCATCTTGACTACAAGGTCATTCCCACTCTTAATCAACTAGTTCATGGCATCCCCAATATCAAAGAAGATCGTGAAGGAGTTTGCAAGGGATGCTCTTTGGGCAAACATACAAGAAAACCATTTTCAAATAGTGAAACAAGGTCTAAAGAAATACTAGACCTCATTCATTATGATGTGTGTGGGCATATGTCTAACAAATCACTTGGAGGTCATCTTTACTATGTGACATTCATTGATGGTCACTCTAGAAAGACATGGCTCTACCTTCTCAAGAAAAATGATGAAGTATTTGAAAAATTCAAGGAGTTTAGATCTAAAGTGGAAACCCTAACCGAAGGAAAAATAAAGACTTTGAGATCCGACAATTGTGGGGAATACACTTCTAAAGAATTGATTGCATAGTATAAAGAAGTAGGGATTAAGAGGGAGCTTATTGTTCCCTACTATCCCAAACAAAAATGGAGTGGCCAAAAGAAAGAATAGGACAATTGAAGAAGGTATACGAACATTGCTCCTTGATCAAGTCTTACCAAAATTTCTATGGGGAGAAGCAACAATGACAATCGTATATATTCAAAATAGAAGTCCTCATAGAATTCTTGAAAAGATGACAATTGAGGAAACATTCACAGGGAAGAAGCCAAGTGTGGACCATCTCCGAATCTTTGGGAGTCTTATGATTCCAAAGAAGTTAGATTCTACAAGCATCAAAGGGATCTTTGTTGGCTATAGTCTCTCCTCAAAGGCATATAGAATCTACATCAAGGAAGGAAGACATATTGAAGTAATCAGAGACGTTGTATTTGATGAAAATAATTCGTACAAAAGATCCAAGGACATTCCTATTGATTTCGATGACGAAGATCTACCTATATTTGAAGAAGAAGAAGTGTAACTCGATAATCCATCTAGAATTCAAGAAGAGGAAGGACCAAGTGAGCCTATTCATCTTGTGATCATACCAAAACACAAGGAAGAGGCCAAATTGGTTAAAAGCTACTCTTGAAGATGTTGAAGGACATGGAGTTGTGAAAGGAACCTTTAGAGAAGGCAAAAGGTCGAAAAGATATTCTAGATATGCTGCATAGATGATGAAACTAATTGAAGTCGAACCATCTACATTTGAAGAAGTTGCTCATCAAAAAGTATGGAAGAAAGCTATGCAGGAAGAATATCAATCCATCATGAAGAAGTGGGTTTGGGAAATCGTTCCTAGACCTAGTGACAAATCAGTTGTCACTTCCAAATGGATCTACAAGATCAAGCACATTGTTGATGGAAGTATAGACAAATACAAAGCTAGATTTGTTGCAAGGGGTTTCTCTCAAAAGGAAGGCATAGATTATGAAGAAACCTTTGCATCCACTGGAAGGTATACTACCATTAGACCTTTGGTTTCATTTGTTGCTACAATGGGATGGAGTATCCATCAAATGGATGTGAAGACAACATTTTTGAATGGGACCATCGATGAGGAAGTATACATTGAGCAACCTGAAGGCTTTGAAGTAAATAGCAAAGATACTCATGTCTATAGGCTGAAGAAGTCCTTATATGGTTTGAAGCAAGCTCCTAGGGCATGGTATGCAAGAATGGATGCATACCTTCTAAAAATTGGGTTTGTGAAAAGCTTCGCTGATCCAAATCTCTACATCAATGTTGTGGATAATGAGCCAGTCATTATTCTATTATATGTGGATGATATATTCAGTACAAGTGTAGAACGAAGGATACAAGAATGCAAGAAGATGCTGGCAGCCGAATTTGAGATGACGAATCTAGGACTAATGCACTATTACCTAGGTCTGGAAGAATGGAAAAATCCTGGGGAGATATATTTGGGGCAAGGAAAATATATCATCAAGTTGTTGCAGAAATTTGGGATGATGGATTCCAAGCTCATGACTACTCCTATGATCACCAATCTCAAGAAGTTGAGGAGCTCTGACTCAAGTCTCGTGGATCCTACCTCCTATCGTCAGTTGGTGGGCTCTCTGATGTATCTGGTAAATACTAGGTTGGATATATGCTTTGCTGTGAACATTCTTAGTCAGTTTTAGTTGGAGCCTCATCATGATCATTGGATAGTTGCCAAGCATATATTGAGATATCTTCGTGGCACTATACATCACTGCCTAAAGTACAATAGCAAGGAAGTCAAGCTGATTGGCTTCACAAATTCTGATTGGGGTGGTAGTGAGATTGATGGAAGAAGCACTACAGGTGGATGCTTTTGTTTGGGATCTGCCATGATCTCACGGATGAGTAGAAAGCAAGATCTTGTAGCTTTGAGTAGTGCTAAAGCAAAATATGTAGCTACATGTGAAGTATGAAAGGAGGTTGTATGGTTGAGGAAGCTTCTGACAAATTTGTTCGAGAAGCCTCTAGATCCTATTGTGATAAACTATGATAATCAAAGTTGCATCAAGATGTTTGGAGATCTCGTGTTTCATGCTAGGATGAAGCATATCAACAATAAGTTCCACTACATTAGGAACTTGGTGCAGGATGGGATCGTGAAGCTACAATATGTCCCGATAGGCGCTCAGGTTGTTGATATACTAACAAAGTCTCTTCTTAATAAGAAGTTTGAATATCTTAGAAGCATGCTTGGTTTAGTTGATATTCTTGATCTTGTTGATGATAATAAAAGTTTGCAAGAGATTTGCTGAGGCCTTGTGTGAGACACATTGCCTGGGAGGACATTTGGTTGACACTATGTGTTGATGACTAGTTCGCAAAGTAGGGAGGGTGGCATTGGTCATGGAGGTCAGATCTCGGATACACACCTAGATCCTTGGGTTGATGGTTAGCAACCCTGATGGTACCTAGAGAGGCTGAAAGCTTTAGTCCATCTTAGTCCCATCCGGATAGATTGCCCTAGTCAGGAATCTAGTCAATGGCATTTTGAGTGCCTAAACTATTGAAGGACCTTGGATAGATTGCCCAGGTCAAGAATCTAGTCCAAGGCATTGCGGTGCCTAAACTCTTCATAGTTCATATGGTTCGAGATCTTCCTTGTATTTGTATATGATATTATGAATACCTCCCTAGTTAAGATGGAGTGTTGAAAAATGTAACTAGGTTTAGTCTTCATAAATGTATTTTGTGAAAATTCCAATACCGGAATCCTATTGTAGCAACTAGAAATTATTCTCCTAATTTTTAATTTAATTTAATAATTTATTTATTGTCTTTTACAACAAATACTGAATAAATCACGCTGCAATCTACACAAATAAAACTGTAGAAGAATAAATGCTGGAAGAAATGTTAGCACACACACATAAAATAACACAGTGATTTTTGGACAAAAGTCCCCGGAAAAACCCAACTTGGGAAAACCGGTGCAGAAGTGAGGGTTTTATTATTATGCAACAGTGAAATAATCCGATTACAATTGGATGTCGAAACTGGCAATCCTACAAAGAAATACTGACAAAAATCTGGAGAGGAATTTTCCTCACCCAACAAGCAATCTCTTGGCACAACTTGCCTGCATAATTTTGGCCTTCTGAGCCTCTACGTCAGCTTTTGCACTGCTCTGCATAGCTAGCTGGACGTCTATCCTCGGACTGGACTTTGATGAAGTCGTTCTTCCTTCTGCTGACCAGAAAGACGCTTCTCTAACACTTTGGGACTCCTTCCAGCCTCTAGAATTGAAAACGTCACTCTCTCCCAGCAAATCGACTTTACCTCTAGAGGCTATTGCTTCGGTCATGTGGATAGAGCTATTAATCAAGGCCTTGCTATGTGACAATGTTGGTTGATATGATGCTAGATCGATGGGCTACCAATCTGATTCTTCTTATGAGAAATTCTTCAGATTGAGAATGACCAAGTACCATAATGAATACCTCCCTAGTTAAGAGGGAGTGTTGTAAAATGTAACTAGGTTTGGTCTTCATAATGACATGTAATTATGATTTTTGTAAATGATGAAAAGAAGAGAATAAAAGTATTTTTGTAATGCCTTGCTTCATGGGTTTCATGAGCAAGAGTTTTATCTAGATGGCTCCCATTGAGAACCTTAGGATTTATCATTAGAGCCAAAGAGCCAATGTCACGTATGGAGTAGCCCTTCTTGGGCATATGTCAAATATATTCTAGTCTATAGGACTGTAAAATAGCCCTCCAAAGACAAGCATGGTTCTCCTTCTTCATGTTGGCCTTAAGATGCGAGAGGAAATCATGTCGGCTTACCTATTTAAGAGACACCTATTCGATGCTCATGTCGGCTTATTTTATAGACGAACTACTATATATATGCGTCTGAGCTCTTTGCATTAGACAATGAGAATTTCAGATCTCTCTGTGGTTTTTCGGATGGGTAGTTACAGTTCACAATTCGAAGATAAGCTCGGATAAAAGGGACAATGAGTAGAGACATCAAAGACGTGTTTAAAGGGTGATCATAGTTAAAGAGAGGCTCGGACCTCTCCCATAATTCGGATCACAGAAGATAGGACAAGTTAGATATATCTATGATTTTGGATAGACAGTGGAAGAGCTAATTCGGATTCAAGTAGCAGTCATAAGATTCAGTTGCAATCATGAGAAGAAGAAGGGACTACGAGTCTCTGTCTAGGGCTAAGCACAATCAACATAAGTTCAGATAGATACAGTGACAAGGTTGAAGAAAGTGCAGTGATATGTTTGGTGAAGAAGCGTGATAAAGGTACAAGATGTTGTCTCACAGTCAAAGAGTTTAGTTATGAGTTCAGAAGACAAGTATTTTGGTGTTGCTATAGTTGTCACATTTTGGTGACACTAAATTGTTATGTCTCGGTATCATCTCTAATGTATCTACAACTCATTGAAGGTCGAAGAGGAAGAAGAGTCAAGAAGAAGAAGAGAAGTTAGTCAAGAGAACTTATGTCTTGGTCTTGGAGTGGCTACTAGGTCAGGGGCCTTAGCCTTGGTATTCGTCAATTGGAATTTGTATAAGAAGAATTTGTGCAGGTTTTCCTCTCAAAGAGTGAGAGGTTTTGCCCCTGGCTCATAGCCTACATTCCGCGTCTCTTGTCTACTTATGTTCATGCATTGGTTATGGTTTGATGAAGAAGAACACTAATAATCTAAAGGAGAAGAAGATCCTAATCTAAAGAAGTTAAAAGCGTTCACAAGTAGTTACTAATCAAAGAGAAATCACCTAATGCTAATGCCCTAGATTTCTCAATACCTCTAGTTTCACTGTCCCTACCCCTCTCTCACTAGCACTCTCTCCAACAACTGGCTGTTGCTACTCTAGATATCGATATGCCAAGAAATCAAATTGCTAATGTGATATCTCCATCCCCACATTGAAATCCTCTTATAATCCTCTGTTGGAGCACCATCGGCCAAGATTAAAACATAATTGATGGCTAGGATCATCTTGGAGTTGATCTGTGTCATTTTCTAGATGATTCACGCCTTGACTTAATTGATACTGATTAATTAACCATATTCCCTAAGTTTAGACTTAGGAAGTATTTAAAAACTGGTTAATAATCTAATTAGGTCATTTCTAGGCGGAATTTTCAAAAACGATATTTGGGTTTTGGAGATCTCATGGATTCTAGCCTCTCCACAAAATTTCAAGGCTAGAACACATCTGATGCTACAAAAACTAACATATTTGAGTCATTATGTAATGTACTTGTGAAAAGAATGAAAAATATTTTTTATTATTATTATAACAATGACTTATTAAAGCATGGGTTTCATGCTTGGGTCATCATATTTTACATCAAAGTCTCCATTGAGGACTTCTAGGATTTATTCTAAGTCATTAGAGTCATTGTCCATTTAAAGAGACCCTTCTTGGGCTTTTGAATTATGTAAAAGAAATTATTAGAGTCAAATTAGGTATTTGACATCTCCACACCAAGTGGGTGTCAAGGAGATAAAGTCGACCTCAAGCAGGGCAATTCGACCTTACCTCAAGCCTATATATACAAGGAGATCGAATTCATTTGGAGCACACTCTCACTCACTCATAAGTTCGATATCCAGAAGAAAGAGTTGGAAAGGTGCGAAGAAGGAAGAGAAGGTTGGAAGAAGTGCGAAATTGGAGAAAGAGGAAGGAAAAGAGAAAATCAAAGTTTTGGGCTATCTCTCTCTCCCTCTTTCGTTTGGGTTTCTCTGGGAGATCGAAGTTTTCTTGTCTAGTCGTCGCTGTTGCTGTCGCCATCTACTGGGTCGAAGCTATTGCTGTTGCCATCTACTGGGTCGAAGTGTTGTTGCTTCAAGGTCGAAATTCTGGGTCAAAGTTGCTGGAAGGGGAGGCTGACTTGGTGGTTGGAGAAGGTTTGTGTCTAGGTTGAAGGGCCTCAAGAAAACTATTGAAGGAAGAGATTTTGATTGGGTTTTCCCCTAGATAGGGGTTTTGCCCTGGCAAAGTACCTACATCTTATGTCTGGTGTTTTTGTGATCTTCATACGCACATAATTTTGTAATTGCTTGATGAAAGATAATATAACAAATAAGTAAAATAAGCCAACATAATTCACAAGTAATTATCAAAAAAGAGAAATCTAACACTAATTCTACTAGCATTGATTTCTCAATAGCAGGGACAACCGCAGTGGTCATTACTAGGAATGCCATGAGTCACAGGGATCTAGTATTGTTACCAATACCAGCTTATCCTCAGGTGTAGGAGATCCAATGAGTTCGCAGCAAACGGAGCAGCAAATGCAGGATAAGGAGTTGGTTGAGCCTCCTACCACTAGTGGTCAAACCAACAGGGAAGTTTGCCAGACATTGAGAGATGCAGAGGAGTTTATTGGAGCTCCTAGGATGAACAAGAGAGAACGCAGACATCCAGACAGGTACTAAGCATTAGTGGCACGGGATGAAGAACCTTCCAAAGATCAAGAGGTCGCACAACTTCAAGTGTGGATAGATGCCATCGTAGAAGAGTATAGTTCTATCATGATTAATGATGTTTGGGAGGTAGTGCCAAGGTCTGAGGGCAGGTCATTTGTGGGATCTCAATGGATCTGCAAGATCAAGTATGCTGCAGACAACAGTGTGGAGAAGTACAAGGATAGGGTCGTGGCAAAGGGATATGCACAAAAAGGAAGATTAGATTATGAGGAGACCTTTGCCCCGGTTGCTAGATACACTTCTATCCGGTCAATTATATCCCTAGCGGCTCAGATGGGGTGGCTGACTCACCAAATGGACATCAAGACAACATTCTTGAACAGGGGTGATAAAGGAGGAGGTGTACATGGAATCGCTAGAGGGCTTCGAGACACATGAGAAGTGCACACGTGTGCAAGCCGAAGAAATCTCTATATGGGCTTAAGCAGACTCCTAGGGTGTGGTATGGTTAGATTGACAACTACTTGCAGCAGATGGGATTCATCAAGAGTGATGCAGATCCCAACCTTTACTACTTGATGGTAGAGGATTAGCCACTCATGCTAGTGTTGTATGTTGATGACCTCTTCTTGACAGGATCATCAGGGCTCATAAAGGACTGCAAGAGGAACTTGGCAGCAGAGTTTAACATGAAGGATTTCAGGTTGATGCACTATTTCCTAGACTTGGAAGTGTGGCAGAAGGACGGAGAGATCTTCCTTGGTCAAGGGAGGTATGCTATAGAGATTCTGAAAAGATTCAGGATGCAGAATTGTAGACAGATGTCTATACCCATGATCACCAACTAGAGGAAGATAGACACATCAGACGACAAGGATGTTGACCCCACTTTGTATAGACAACTTATCGGTTCTAACTTCTCTCACGTATCTAGTCAACACAAGCATGAACATCTGCTTCATGGTCAATGTTCTCAATCAATTTATGGTGGAAATGAAAAGAGTGCATTGGACAATAGCGAGGTACATTCAGGGGTATTTGTGCAACACAATAGAGTATGGGTTGAAATATAACTGAGGGGATGATGTCAAACTATGTGGATTCATAGATGCAAATTGGGCAGATAGTTCAGTGGATAGGAAAAGTACCTCTAGGTACTGCTTCAATGTTAGATCAAAGATGGTTTCTTAGTGTAGTAGGAAGCAAAAGTTAGTAGCATTGAGCTCTGTAGAAGTAGAGTATATGGAAGCTAGTGCAACCATGTGCAAAGCTATATGACTTCATAAGCTGTTGATGAGCTTGTTCAAGCAGAGGATGGAGGCGACTAAAGTCTATTGTGATAATCAGAGTTGCATCAAGCTCTCTAAAAATCCAGTGTTTCATGATAGGTTGAAACACATAGATATTCAGTGTCATTTCATCAGAGATTTTGTGTAGCGTGGAGTAATCCAACTATTGTATATTCCCACAGAAGAGCAGGTTGCAGATATACTCACGAAAGCTCTATGAAGAGCTAAGTTCGTCTATTTTGGAGAGAAGATGGGTATACTAGAGAACCCATTTTAGTAGCAGGACTCAATATTTTGGATCTCAGTTGCAGCAACAACAACTTGAGAGGGAGTGTTCATTAGTTGCAGCAGCAGCAACAACAACAACTTGAGAGGGAGAGTTAGTTGCAGTACAGTGGTAGAGTTGGCAGCAGCAACAACAACTTGAGAGGGAGAGTTAGTTGCAGTACAGTGGTAGAGTTGGCAGCAGTACAATCGTATAGTGCAATGTTAGTAGCAACACAAATGCAACATTTTTAGAGTTGCGCAGTAGTTGGTGGGCAGTGGAAGAGTGTCATAGTTGTCAGACATCAACAACGTGTATGGAGGATGTTATGGAGATAGTTGGAGAACACCTTCCTCGCTAAGAGGGAGTGTTCGTTTTTGTAGCATCGGATGGTGTTCTAGTCTTGACAGTTGTCAGAGAGGTTAAGAAACACTAGGACTCCAGAACCCAGAAAAAGTTTCAGGAAAATTCTCCTAGAAATGCCTTAATTAAGTTAATTAATCAATAATTAAATTTTTCCCAAGTCTAACTTGGGGAAAATGATTAATTAGCAGCGATTAATTGAGGAAGGTGATATTTCTCTAGAAACTCACATGGATCAACTCAGAAATCATCTTAGCGATTGATAAGGATTTAATTGTGGTCATTGGTGATCCAACTGGAAATTATAAGAGGAGGTTGATGGAGTTGGACCAAGACACACTCAAAGAGCGAGTTTCCTTGGCAGTTTGATTTTGCAGAGAGCAACATTCAGCTAAAAGAATTCGAGTTAGAGAGGGGATGCAAAGATACTGAGTCTGTAGGAACTTTTCCAGTTCCACAGAGTCAGCGACAAGAGGGCCAAGTTTCCCAGTGAGGCTACGCAGATAGCTTTAGAGGCAGAGTTCGATTTAGTTGAAGTAAGGGTCAATTCAATTGTTGGAGGTCGGGAAATTTTCTAGAGGGGCTAGCGAGTCATTCTCAGAAGTTGAGTTGGGTTGGACAACTTGATCAGCGCAGCTTCCAAGCAGTGCGTGTGAAGGCCTGCACAAAGGTGATGTAGAGGCTGACGTAGGGGCTTTTGTGTGGCCTGTTTGTGCCAGTTGTGGAGCTGGACTAGTGTCGGGTGAGACAAATTTTGTCTCACTAATTTTGGTGGCCAGTTTCTCTTGTAGAGCATTGCTAGTTTTGGGCATCCAATTGTACTCATAATTTCTCACTTTTGCATAATAATAAAAACCCTCAGTTGCTGCACTGATTTTCCCTTATTGGGTTTTTCCAGGGATATTTGTCCAAAAATAACTGTCAAAATTTTATTTTGTGTGTGCAAATTATTTCTCAGTTTCCAGTTTATTTTCCGCAACATTTTTATAGTGAAAATTGCAGTTGTGATTTTATTTGTTATTTGTTGTAGCAAATCATCTGCTTAATAATTAACCAGTTAGAAGAATAATTTCTAGTTGCTGCAATAGTTGAAATTTTCACACGGTTCTGCCTAAGGATCAGTGGAGGATCTATCCGGGATGTGAATCCACCTCCAAATCCTTGGGGGGGGGGGGGAAGGATCCTGCAACATTGGCTTTTAGTCATAAATTAGAGGTGATGGACCTAATATAAGTAGAGCATCACCTCTCTAACTTTATCATCATCACTTGTGTGGAATTCAGGCTCTTTTAAAGAAACTCAACTTGCTTTTGTTCTTTGCTACTTATGGAGATGTGATCTTATGTGTATTTTGGCTTATTGGAGACTACTTTTTGTTGTGGAGATGTCATTTTGGAATTGAAAGAAGGCATGTTCTTAGATATATTTTGAGTATTTTTATTGAATATATTTTATGGTTATTGCATGTAATGGAATATTGCTAGGGCTTCTATTTTCCTTGTCTAAATGCAGATGTTTACATGAAATTCTTGGTAATTATTGCATGCTTTAAGCTTGTATCCTTAAACTTCCTAGACAACCTACTAGAGACTATTTTTCTAGTGAATTTCTCCCCTCATAAAATGATAGCTAGGGTTAGCAAGTGAAAACTAGGGTTTTCCCCCTTAGTCCCTTCAAAGGTTTGATATTTCTATGGTTAAAGTCCCTAAGACTCCATCATCCAAGTAGAGAAAAGGCATTGACAACCATCTTGATGATCAAAACTTTTAAAACCTTTCTCTTTCTCTCTCTTTCTACAATTTTGGCCCTTAAAGGAAAGCCACTAGGCTAGGGTTCAAGACGAATTCAACTAGGGCTTGAGCGTTGGGGCTGATTTGTCACTCTCCAACATTGCTTGACCCAATAAGATCAAAATCTAGCAATTTGCATCGTCCAAAGTGCATCAATAGGGCTAACGTCACCAACCCTAAGTAATTCTAGGTCTTGCAAAACCCTAATTCTACGTAAAAGCTTCAACTTAGGGCTATTTGAAGGTTTGCCATTCCATTGGTTGATTATATCTTGTAAACAAACCTTTTCCCTTTGTTTGTATGCCTAGATGTGCCATTGTTGAGCTACATCTTAAAACCCTAGGTAACAAGTCTTATTTCAAAAGCTTCTTCATAGGTATGTTGTTCCTTATTTCAAAGAATTGTGCCTTGGTCCTAAAGTATCACCTTGATCCTATCAACCTAAAATGTCTTTAGGTGATCTATATTGGGAAGCATCCCATGTGGTGAAATTCCACTAAAGAGCAAGAGGTGGAGTGTTGAGGTGACAGTGGCATCCACGTCATTGTTGTGTCTTAGTCTGGCCCTTGCCTTGTGAGGCCTCTCATAAGGCCGGTTAGATTTTGAAGCAACATCGATATAAGGCTTACATATCTAATATAGTCACTTTATGACTTTAGAATATGTTAATGACTTTTTATGAAGTAGTCTATCCCACATTCATAAGTGGAAATGATTTACTTAGTGAGCAATGATATACAAGGAGGTGAACTCCTTTGTAAAAAATGCACTAATTATTCATTGATAGTATCATATTGTGTTATTGTGACTATCTTCCTTTGAGCTTATTTATGTGATTGAAGCACATGTAGGCTTTCCTCATTTAGTGGTCTATATCATTTTTGTAATACTTTTGATTTCCTTTAGGATCAATTTTGAATCCCCCTGCTCCCGACACCCTGCTTAGGAGCTTGGTCTTATCACTAGGGGAAACCATTAAAAAATGTAATTTGATAAAAAAAAATAAACAAACACAAAGTGAGAGGACTAAAATTATCATGTGTTACCAAATCACATGTTAGGCATCCTCTTTTTTTATTTTTCATCGCTATGAGATCTTAGTCTTAGGGTGTATTATATGACTCTTAGTTCATGGACCAATATCCAAAGGAAACATTTTCTAGTCCAGTTTTGTTAAACCTAAGAGTGCAAAATATAGTTGTTATATGGCTAATAACTTGTTTAAGCTATTGTGATGGTCAACTAGTCATTAGCCTTGCAAACTATACCTTACTTTTGTGAACAACTAAGCACTACTTGATGACTTTGGGCCATTCAACTAAAGAAAAGCTGAAGTGAAAGGTTTTGAAAGCTTATAGCCATAACTGGCTTGTAGGACAACATGCATTTGCTGGAAACTCCATGGCTATAATAGGGTTTTCTCATTCTTACATTGTTTTCTTAAGAACATTGTAGATTCCTAATAGACCTAAAACAACTTATAAATGAAGAAAATAGAAACAAATGTAACAATTATGCTTCTAAGAGAGTAAACAGAAAGGTTGAGAAGGGTGTGCATTGACAAAATAGGGGAAGTCATTTAGAAGACAATTGGTGTGGCAGACAAAAGGGAGGCAAGGTCAATGAGTCCAAATGTGTTGGGGTAAGGACTAACAATAATGCTTTAACTTCTATTAGTCAAGAAGGATGTGTTTGCAACAAAATTATTGTTCCTAACAAATATTTAATGGAATCTTTGCACATTCAAACGATGAAGCATTTATATATTTAGACATAGATGTGAGTAGATGATTGTACCTTTTTGTTAAAACAATAAGAACTTAGAGAAAATATATTCAATAATAAGACCAGATTTGTTAGTGCACACAATGAAATTTTTTTAGTGATCAATTATTCATCTCTTACAAAGAACCTAAGTTTATCATTGTTTATCCCAAATAGACCTATGTCGATGCAATGACGATTGATTTAGTTTACTGCATCACTAACCTTGTCAACTTGTCTAGTTAGTCTCCTACTGATTCGAGCTCTTCCTAGGTCTATCAACTAAATTGGTCTTGTCAATTTGACTTGCATTTTTTAAGCTTTGTGACTCGACAATCAAGTTTATTAATCTCCCACTTGAGGATTTACCAAGGTTCATCACTAGTGTTTGAATTTACATTCCCATCTTAGTTGTTGATTTGGGGTAGCATCGGATGTGCTTTAGCCACAAAATTTGGTGGAGAGGTTGGGGCACATGAGATCTCTAATACCCAGAAAGGATTTGGGCACATTCTAAACAAATCAGGGGATATTAAAATAATTAATATTTTTAATGGAGTCCCAAAGTCTAAACTTAGGGAAAATAAAATATTAATGTGTATTAATATGAATCTGTGTTAGAGTGGTCCAAAAGACATGGATCAAGCGAGATATAATCTTAGCCGTTGATTAGGGATTTAATCTCGGTCGTTGATATGTCAACAGGAAAAGTATAAGAAGAGGCTTGAAGGTCACTTGGAGAATACGCTAGAGTGATCAATCATTCTATTCTCTGGAGCAAGGTTTGCTAAGAGAGATAGAATCAGTGATCAGAGAGCAGCTGAGGGGCATTGAGTACAGAGAGACAGAGATAGTGTTGGGAAAGCAACAGAACAACCAGAGAGAGTGACGTAGGAACAACTAGTGCTCACACAGGGCCATGCAGAGGCAGCTAAGTGTTGCGCAGAGCACCAAAGAGGCCAGCGTAGCTGACGCAGAGGCTCAGAGAGTTGATGCAGGGCTTCTTGGGGCTGACGTAGGCCAAGATAGGTTGACGCAGGGCCAACACTTGGCTAGGAGAGGTTGACGCAATCCAGATTGTGCAGACGCTGGGGTTTCTGGGGTAGATTGGTGCTGAGTAGCTGCCGGAAGGATTATCCGGGGTTTTAGCTAGTAGATTTGTTAGAAACCAAGAGGTATTACTGCTAAGGAAATTCTTTGTTGGGTAGGCTAGTTTCGACACCCAGATTGTACTATGATATTGCTTAATAAGAAAACCCTCAGATAGCTGCACCGATTTTTCCACATTGGGTTTTTCCGAGGACATTAGTCCAAAAATAATGGTGTCATATGGTGTGTTTGTTTTTGTTTCTTTTTAGTTGCTGATCTGTAATATGTTGAGCATGCACTTGTGTTTATTTTCAGTGTTTACATTGTAAATAACTTGTTAAAGAAAATAACAAGTAGGTAGGAATAAATCAGATAAAGTGCATGGAGGGTTTCTAAATGAGTAAATTTAGAAACTTCAACATTAGTTTGACACTATTGGTAGTCTCTTCCTTCCTTGACGAGTCTACAACCATTTTATTCTTGTGAAACTTTAGACATACTCATCGTAACTCTACCACTTCTAACATAGTGATATTATATGTCAATATGTTTCAACCTAGAGTGTAATTGGGATTTCATGTGAATGCACAACACTTTGATTGTCATAAGTTCTCATTGTCAACTTTGTCTTCTCTAGCCCCATTTTACAAAGCAATTTTAAAAGCCATACAACCTCTTTGCATGCTTATGTCTTAGGCATGTACTTTGCCTCATTACTCGACATTTCCATTATCGATTGTTTTGAGATCACAAATAGGAGGGGATTGAATACAACCCAAAAAACTGCAATAACAAGGGAAAAACAACTGAAAGTACTACATTGGAGCTGTCCATTAATGTTCTATATAAATCATGGTCAAGTTCACAAGTGAGAAAAAAACAAAAACAAGAATGCACCAACATTAGAATGGGCCGATAGGTTTAAACACAATTCTAGAGAGCCTTAGCTCAACGATCAAAGATGAAGTTACAAATGAAATTTGAGTGCCATATTTATACCACTCAAGTAGTTGTTAGGGTGTCATTCT
This sequence comes from Pinus taeda, assembly GCA_000404065.3. Lineage (NCBI taxonomy): Eukaryota > Viridiplantae > Streptophyta > Pinopsida > Pinales > Pinaceae > Pinus > Pinus taeda. Next base: position 77,916 of record APFE031674054.1, on the reverse strand, counting down.
AAGAGGGTTATGGGCCCACATAGGTAGGGCATGCTCCCCAAAAGGTTATTGAGCCTACATATCAAAGTTGACTAGGCTAGCCTTAGTCACAACCTAGCCATGATTACAAGTGCATTAATGATGCATATGAATGCATTCTGGCCACAGATACAAATTACACCAATATTTCCAACACGCCCCCTAATTTTTACAGGACCTATATGTTGATTTCTGGTAGCATCAGATGTGCTCTAAGCCTCAAAATTTGCAGGGAGGCTTAGACACATGCATTCTCCAATAACCAGAAAAAGTTTTGGGAAATTCCACTTGCAGACTATTTTATTAAAATAATTAATTATTATAGAATTTAGACTTCTGTGGTCCATAACTTTGTTTAGAAATTTTTGGCAAAATCACATAATTGATTATTTGTCGACGCATTTCGAACCAACTAGTGTGGTTCATCGTCAGGACAAGATGAAGATACAGATCAGTTCAACGTGTTAAATAGACTGAGCAGAGACTCTAACGGCTAGAAAGACTAACGGCTATTTTTCAACTAAGGACCCCAGTGAAACCTAAAATAATATTATTATTTTATAATTATTATTATATTTACGGAAACAAATAAACTGGGTAAAAATAAACCAGAAAAGGGTTAGATATTAAATTTATCTATTTAATTAAATAAATATATATATTATTAATATTTACAATACCCAATATAATACTATATTTAATTTCAAGTTATTAAAATAAATTACTATATAATACTATATTTAATTTTAATAATTAAAATAAATTACTAGACAAATATACTTACTAGAAATTAGATAGATCTAAAATTAGTTTTCAAAACTCAACCATTTAATTATATATATATTTATATATATATATATATATATAATATATATATAATATATGTGTATATATATATTATATATTATATATATATATATATGTATGTATATAAATAAAATATATACCATATAAATATATAAGAATATATATATAATTATTACTATCTTAAAAACCTAACAATCCTATATATTTTTTTTAATGTTTAATATATATATGTATTTTAAAATATATCATCTAAATATATTAATAATATTTTCCAATACCTACCATATTAGTAAAGTTTATTCTATATTAATAATGTTTATAATATTTTTTTTAAGGTTTAAATATATATGTATATTAAAATATATCATCTAAATATACTAATAATATTTTCCAATACCTACCATATTAATAAAGTTTATTCTCTATTAATAATGTTTTTTCTATTTAATGATGGATAAATAGATATACATATTTAAACAATTTTTATCATACCTTATTTAGTGAGGATATTTTAAATTAGCTTAGACTTATAGAAATTTTATTAAATGAATAAAAGGAAAAATAGTTACAAAAATACTTATTTTAATTATAATTATACCTTTAAACATAGCATTATGATGTTAACAATCTAATTATTATTAATCAATCGCTTAGAACATATTATGCTAAATATTCCCAAGATTAAATCATCCTTGAATAAATCGGGAAAATATAGGGGATTAAATCCAACCAAAAGGACAAAGAATACAGAAGAACAATCAAATCAGGAGAAAAGCAAGAAAAATACAACAAACCCAACGGAAAACAACTCTTAAGGAAAGAAAACAAGAAACACCGAGACCATACCAAGAAGGGACCGCGGAGACTAGGAAGATAGGGCTGGGACCCAACAGCTGCTGATCTTCCAACCATCATCCCTATTAAGATTATTCGGCCTTTTTTCAATCTCCAGGGCCTCCCTAAACTTGCGATGGTGAAACTGAGGAACTCTAGCAATGACTTGAGCCTGTTCAATACATACATGATGCATCGTCTTCTCGGCATGTTCCGCTAGGGCTGAGGATTTGATCCTCCCATGCCTCATCAAGTCAGCTGAATGCTCGCTAATCCTTTGATTGATAGAGCGACCTGTCTCACCAATATATGGAATCCCGCAAGAACAAGGGATGACATAGACGCCCTTCATTTCTTTAGGGTCAATAGGATCTTTAACCGATCTGAGGGAGCTACGGATAGTATTAAGAGGTCTAAAAGTTGTGGGCACATCAAACTTTCTCAGAATCCTCGCAATTCTATCCATGGTCCCCTGGATATAAGGAAGGTTAACTCCCATGACACGCTCATTAGGATCCTTACGGATAGACGGCTCCTTCTTAGCCTTGAGGAAGGCCTTTTGACCCAGGTGTCTATCGTAACCATTTTTCACAAAGACATCCAGGAGATGAGCTTTCTCCTTTTCCAAGCTCTCTTCATCAGAGATTCTAACAGCCCGGGTGGCAAGAGTGCTTAGAACTCCTATCTTTTGAGCTGGGAAATGATGGGAAGAAGCATGCAAGTATTGCTCAGTATGCGTCTTCTTCCTAAACACCTGATGAGAGAATGAACCCTCCGCTTTCTTAGAGATGAGAACATCCAAGAACGAAAGACAGCCATTGTCTTCTTTTTCCATCGTGAATTTTATGGCAGCGGACTGGTTATTAAGATGATTGAAGAAAAGATCCAACTCATCAGGACCATGAGACCAGACAACACCAGTGTCATCTACAAATCTTTTCCAAAGCTTTGGAAGGAGACGAGAAGAGGCCAAAGCCTTAGACTCAAAATCCTCCATAAAGAGATTGGCGACTACCGGGGACAAGGGGGAGCCCATGGCAACCCCACAGGTCTGCTCATAGAATTCTCCTTCGAAGCTGAAAAAGGTGGAGGTAAGGCAAAGCTCAACCAATTTCGCCGTATCCTGGTCTGTGAGCTTATAAATCACCTTCATGGCCTCATCGATAGGAATACAGGTGTAAAGAGAGACCACGTCGAAACTTACCAGAATGTCCTCGGGCTCTAGCTTAACCCTTTTAAGATCATCAATAAAGGAAGCCGAGTCTTTGACGAAGGACTCAGTATGACCAACCAAGGGCCTCAATTTAACGGCAAGGAACTTGGCTAGGAGGTAAGTCGGACCACCGATGGTGTTGACAATGGGCCTCAGGGGGACCCCATCCTTATGGACCTTTGGAAGGCCATAAATCCTAGGAGCAATGGGGTTTCCCTCAATCAGCTTCTGGGATAAAGGAATAGTGGAATTGCAAGATTTTATTGCAAGAGCGACTGCTCTGGATACCTTCTTAAGGGGATTCTTCGCAAGCTTCTTGTAACTTCCACTATTGCAGAGATGATCTAGCATCTTATTCCTGTAATCACTCCTATCCATAATGACGGCAGCCCCACCCTTATCAGCTTTCAAGACCACTATATCCTGATTCTTGTTCAAGGCCTTCAAAGCCTCAAACTCAGTCTTGCTGATATTGCTCCGGGGAGGCTTAGCTCTCCTTAGGGCCACGGCACAATTTTGCCTGATAGTGTCTTTAATCTTATCCGGAAGGTTCTTAATGCCAAATTCTACATCACAAATGATGTCATCAACCGGGATTTTCTTGGGTGCTAAGGCAAAGTTAAGGCCCTTACCTAACAGACTAAAGACTGCAGGCAGAAAGGAGAAACTAGACAGATTTAATACCTTGTTGCCCTGTCTCGAAGCACTCTCAGCACTGCCTCTGATCCCAATACTACCAACACGGCTACTATTGCCATATTCAATTTCATTATTACGACCCCCTATACAATTCTTAAATTTGTTAAATTTACAACCATTATTATTAGTAACCAAACCATAATCAATTTTATTACCTTTATCATAATCTATCCTTAAGCAATCTTCATTAATATTATTAATAAGACTCTCACCAATAATACCCTTACCCTTACTTTTACCGATACTATTATAACCCTCTTTATTTTTACCCTCAGAATATTTAATAAGATAATTCTTGTTAATATTATTCATACCACTATCTATGAAAATGTTATTGCCCCCACCATTCATGTTAAAACCAAGACCATCATCCATAATACCATGGCCCTTATCGTTAATATTATAACTCTTTTTATTTTATTTTTAAGACCATCATCCATAATACCATGGCCCTTATTGTTAATATTATAACTCTTTTTATGCTTGTTATCGTTAATAAGGAAATTCGAACTAATATTATTAACACTACTCTCCACTTTATTATTGTGGCCCTCACCATTTACGCTAAAGACACCATACCGAACAGAATTACAACCATTTACGCTAAGGACACCAGAACTAATTGAACTACAACGACCCGCATTATCCATTAACTTACCAACATCGTCACTTACCGCGGCGCTCACAATGGGTAACTGCTCCTGGGAACCCGCCAACCGAATAGAACCCGCTTCTGGCTTAAAGCAAACGCCTAAATCTGAACCTGCGTGGGTCAAACTGTCTGGACCTGCGTGAAAAATAGCCGTTAGTCTTTCTAGCCGTTGGAGTCTCTGCTCAGTCTATATAACACGCTGAACTGATCTGTATCTTCATCTTGTCCTGACGATGAACCACACTAGTTGGTTCGAAACGCGTCGACAAATAATCAATTATGTGATTTTGCCAAAAATTTCTAAACATAATTAATTATTTTTAATGGGTCCCTAAGCCTAAACTTAGGAAATTAAAATAATTAATGGGTATTAATCTAAATTGTGGGTGAAACTTTTAGAAGAAGATGGAAATTGAGTCCAAATGATTTGAGCCATTGATTGGAATCTAATCTGGGCCATTGGTTCTCAATTGGAGGATTATAAGGACATTGATGGGCACTTGGAGGACACATCGAGTAGAGATTAGAAGATCGAATTTCTGAAGCAGAGTAGTTACCGGAGAGAAATTCGAAGTGATCTTTTGCAGTGAGGGGTAGGGATAGTTCCGGTTGGAGATTTCTCCTAATCCGGGAATACTCAGTAGTGAAGGCAGAGAGTGACTCGGGAGAGGCAATGCTGTGGTTAAGTTGGCCAATGTAGGCTGACGTAGAGTAGCACAGAGCCTTGAGGAGGTCTGAAAATTTGTTGGAGGAATTGATAGCTGAAGCCAAAAGCTAGGGTTTGAGACCAGGAGGTGAAAATCGAAGTTCTTGGGCAGCGAATTGATTAGCAGAAGAGGTGATGTTGTGCCTAGAGGCTGTGACGCTGGGTTGACGCAGTGACTACGCAAAGAAAGCACAGAGACAGCCAGGGGCAGTCCATTCAATGGCTGGATCAACCAAGATCTCCAATGATAGTGTGAGGTAATCTCACTTATCTCTGTGTCAATGATATTCTTTGTATTGGATAGCCAACAGGGCATCCAAAGATTATATTTAGAATTACTACTATAATAATAAAACCCTCAGCTGCTGCACCGGTTTTCCCATACTGGGTTTTTCCGGGGACATTTGTCCAAAAATAATTGTGTAGATGTGTTGTGTATTTCTTTCTTGTTCAGTTTCTTGTTTCTGCATTTTATTTAAATGGTGAAGGCTGCAGTTTATTAGTTTTGGTGTTTACTGTAGGAAACAATGAATAATTTTGTTCAGTAATTTAACAATTAGAAGAAAAATAATCAGTTGTTGTAGTAGAAATTTGGGTCTCCAAATTTTCACATGGTATGAGAGTTGCAGGTGAAACAAGATAACAGTATCGGAAGAGCCCAACGCTAGAGGAGGAAGGGAGTTCGAAATTCTTGCAGAGGCAACAATTCGAATCCCTAGAGGGATTGCACAGTCCAGTCCAGGAGGGCTAGATTTTCGTGGTAAATCTCTCTTTGGGTGAGTCGACAGAGAGGTAAGATTTCCAGATCGAGATTTGTCAGTGAAGAGGGAGCAACGCAGCAAAAGCTTTAGCGAAGAGGGGTTCTCAGTGTGACGCAGTTTTCTGCGGGCAGTTGCTGGGCAGAAAAACGTCAAAAGGAAGAAGAGAGACACTTGAGGGAATTTCTTCCTCAGAGAACTCCTAGCCAAGGAATTTGAATTGTCATTTGTTGAGCAACAACAGGAGAGAGGAGGTCATTTGACTTTTTCGATTGGTAGAGATGGTAGCCAATGGATTAAGAGATTAGGATAGGTTGGATGGGGTATCCAACTACATGATTTGGAAGGCAAGGATGTCGTGCCTTTTGGGTGAGCATTTTCTGAAGATCTACATTGACAACGTGGTAGCTGAGCCCACGGATCCAGATCCACTCAAAAAGTACAAGGGAGAAATGGCGAAGACAAAGAGAATGATCCTCGACAGAGTGAAGGATCATGTAGTTTGTCACATTGTTGGTAGAGGGATTGCCAAGGAGATGTGGCATGCGTTGTCAACATTGTATCAGGGATCTTCCGAGCAGCGGAAGATGTACTTAGAGCATAAGATGAGGTCCACGCAGATGCAGAAGGGGGAACACATTGATCCATTGCTTGCAAAAGCTTCAAGAGACCCAAGATGAGCTAGCAGCTGTGGGGTCTACAACTCAGTCTTCCGAGATGGTAAGATTGGCCCTCAACTCAGTTTCAGATGAGTGGCAGGTATATGTCCAAAGCATCTTGGGCAGGAAGAACTTGCCAGATTGGGAAGGAATGTGAGTAGCTCTTAAGCAAGAGGAGCTGAGGAGAGACTTGGTCAACTGTAAACTTGATGAAAGCAGCAGTAGTGGGTCAAAGCCCAAGGAGGAGGAAGAGAATGCAGCCCTTGCATCTAAAGGGCAGCAGGAGCAATGAAAGAAGAAGAAATATGTTTCGAAGATCAAATGCTTCATGTGTGGTGAATTCGGTCACTACGCAACACAGTGTCCTTTCAGGAAGAAGGACAAAGATGAGAAGCATGATCCGAAAGCTTCAACTGAGAAGATGAGGAGGAGGAGCTTTCCATGATAGCTGAGATTCCTCTAGGAGGGAGGTGGGCTGATTTAGCATTATAGTTCGAAAGAACTGCAGTTGGGCAGGATCCTTGAGGAGAGATCTAGGAGAGGGAACATTGTGGCTAAGCTGGCTAGCGTAGGTTGACGCAGACGCAATGCAGCGCCTTGAGGAGGTCCGAACATTTGCTGGAGGAATCGATATCAGAAGTTGGAAGCCAGGGTGTGAAACCGGGAGGTGAAAATCGAAGTTCCTGGGCATCAAATCAATCAATAGAAGGGATGACGCTATCCCTAGAGGCTATGACGTTGGGCTGACGTAGTGACTGCGCAGAGGCAGCGTAAAGACAGCTAGGGGCAGTCCATTCCATGGTTGGATCAGTCAGCATCTCCAGTGATAGTGTGAGGTAATCTCACTTATCTCTCTGTCAGTGATATTCTTTGTATTGGATAGCCAACAGGGCATCCAAAGATTATATTCAGAATTACTACTGCATAATAATAAAACCCTCAGCTGCTGCATCAGTTTCCCACACTGAGTTTTTCCGGGGACATTTGTCCAAAAATAACTATGTAGATGTGTTGTGTACTTTTTTCTTGTTCAATTTCTTGTTTTCGTATTTTATTTAAATGGTGAAGGTTGCAGTGTATTAGTTTCGGTGTTTATTGTAGGAAACGATAAATAATTTTGTTCAGACATTTTAACAAATAGAAGAAACTTGATCAGTTGTTGCTGTAGAAATTTGGGTCTCCAATTTTCCACACTATAGAGAATATGTAACCTCCCTTGAACACCATATCTCCCACACCAGTATGGTTCTTATTGCCTCAAAATCTAGCAGGCCTTGTGAGTGGCATCACAAGGAAAAGGCCAGACCTTATTGTAATAATGAGGGAGATTGCTAGTGTCACCTCAACAATCTTCCTCCTATTCTTTAGTGGAATGGCACCACAAGGGAGGCTTCTTAATGATCACCTAAGTGGTTATTCTAGTTCATATGGCTCAAGGGGATGTAGATATAGTCTAGGTGAAGACTTAAATGGCCAAAGGGATAATTCTTCTTGTAAAGGAGTAGTGTATCATACACCAAGCCTAAAGGTAACATGTATGGGTTAGGGTTTCAAGGTGTGTAGCAACAAAGGTGTTTCTAGGCATACATGCATCAAAGAAAGGGTTTGAAATAGATGTAATCGAGAAAGGAAAAACCCTCAAATTAAGCCCTATTGCCTCAAAATCCAGCAGGTCTTGTGAGGGTAGCGCACAAGACAAGAGCTAGACCAAGGGACAACAATGAGTTGTGGCCCACTATCACCATAGCCATTACCTCCTGCTCTTTTGTGGACTTTCACCACTAGGGAGGCTTCCCTTTAGTAGGTCACCTAAAGGATATGCTAAGTTCAAGGAATTGTTGGAAAATCTGAAAGGCAAACGGATTTTCTTTATGTTGATAATTGCTTGTGATATTCTTATGTTCTTATTAATTTTCTTGTGTTCTTCTTTTAAATTCATCAACCAATTATCAATAACCATAACATGAAGATCAAAGACACCAGATATAGCGGACAGTTAGGGCAAAACCCCTATCTAGGGGAAAACCAGTCAACAACTCTTTCTATATTAGTTTCACGAGATGATCCAAGAATCCTTGACCCTAGACACAAACTTCCTCCAATCACCAAGTCAGCCCTTCCTTACTTTTGCAGATGATGACCTTCCAGCGACAACTTCGACCTAGCACTTCGATGTTGCAGCAACAGAATTTTGACCAACCCAACAAATAAACTTTGACCTAGCAAGAGAAGAACTTCGATCCTGATGCAGTACTTCGACATTTCAGCAATAGCCCAACAAATTTACATGTGTGAGAGAGATGACCTAGAAATTTGACCTTCTAGCAGTTCTCCTCCTTCTACAAACTTCACACTTTTTGTTCACCTCCTTCTATATCGAACTTATGTGATAGATCTTCCAAATGAATCAAACTGCACTATATACATACCCTTTTCTGGAGTTTGAAATACCCTCATGTTGGTCGACTTGGTCAGGTAAGGGCCGACTTGGTGTGGAGGTGACAAATGACTTATTTTACTCAATAATAATTCTTTTTACATGATTCAAAAGCCCAAGAAGGGTCTCATTAAATGGACAATGACTCTAATGACTCAAGACAAAACCTAGAAGTCCTCAATGGGGACTTTGACCTAAAAGATGATGACCCAAGCATGAAACCCGTGCTTTAATAAGTCATAGTAATAATAATAATAAAATATTTTTCTTTCTTTTGATAAATACATTTCATTATGACTCAAATACAATTATGAAGATTGAACCTAGTTACATTCGTCAACTCTTCCTTTTAACTAGGGAGGTATTCATACATACATATAAGGGTTGAAGGATAATTAGGGCCTACATAGCAATAATAATGTAAGGGAAAAAAATAATAGTAGTGGGATTATATGGGGCAGAAAAATAACAAGGTCTTTTCATTTGAATCATCCAAGAATTTTTCATTTATGTGATGTAAAGGGAGGTTCCCCCCTCTAAGTGGCTTAATATCTAGTTGTTTCTTATGTTTTGTGTTATTTTGATCTAGTTACATAACATTTGGTATCAAAGCTCTTGGTTCTAGAGTTTTGTTTCTTCAAATAGGTCAACATGGCATTTTCGCTATAATTTTTTGTTTCGCCATAATTTTTTTTATGTGAAGCTTCAGACAGTGAATTTGTTACCATGTGGAGATGAAATCTTAATGAAATATGGTCACAGTTCCAGGCCTTGGTTTGCTATATTTTCAGAGATATGGTCCAAGGAAGTTACAATTTTTGTATACTCCAAAATTCAGTCTCAAACAAGTTTAGGCACACTTAATGCCACAGACTAGATTCCTGACTAGGGCAATCTATCTGGGTTGGACTAAGATGGACTAAAGCTTTCAACCTCTCTAGGTATCATCAGGCTTACTTGCTAACCATCAACCTAGGGAACTAGGTGCGTAATGCAAGATCAAAGCTCTATGACCAATGCCACCCTCCCTACTTCGAGAACTAGACATCAACACATAGGATGGGCAAATGTCCTCTTGGGCATACTCCATGCCTCAACACATCAAATCTCTCCTAATCAAACAGATTGGTAACATCGAGCATGCTTCCAATACTTCGAGAGGTTTGCCTGAACAATCACAACCCCAATCAGTAGAAAACTTTCAAATATACATAAGTAAACATAGACCATCGAGGTTTTTCAATAATCTTGATGTTGCTTCACAATTTATCACAGTAGGACTTAGAGGCTTCCAAACAAATTTTGACAAAAGTTTCCTCGATCATATAGCTTCCTTTCCTACTTCTCATGCAACAACATATTCTACAACTAGATCTTGCTTTCCTTCTTTCAATATACATTCTCCAATTTCTTCTTCAAATATCCAACATGACTATGATATGCCCTCCCTCTCGACTTGGGAGATATACTCTTTTCTTTATCCAGGCCCCCTTTTAACTTAGGGAGATCAACTTCTTTTCCATAGCATTGGAGAATCTTTCATGGCTTCATCTTTTTATTAAAGTGATCTTGATCATCATCATTCGTTTAACTTCCTTCATCATGCTTATCAATCAAATTTACTTACGAATATCTTCAACATTTTGAAGATTATGTACCTGCACAACTTAAACAACAAGTACAACCAAATACATATCCAGAAGCATGAAGTTAACTATATCAGAATCATACAATAATGGAAGCATTAGACTTTAGACATCAAATACCTAAACTTAATTAGGTTCATAATCAACAAGAGACACATACTTTTAAACTTCAACTTCTTGCTCATATTTTTGTTACAAACCCTAGATCACAATAGTAACTCAATCAAGACATCAATCTCATTATATCTAGGATCTCAATATTCCTTCCAAAGAGATGACATTCTTTGCCTTAATATATTGCAAACCCTAGAAGCAATTCAAACAAGTATAGTTCTACAATTCATCCAACAACTTTAGAATTCATATGTTAGACTTCCACTATGATTTAATGCAAACCCTAGATTCCATACATGAGACACAGCGTCAATAATTAAAACCAATCACAACACAAACTAAGGTTTCAACTAACTGACCAATTTCTACTAGGATTTGTTGTAAACCCTAGATGTTATCATCATAATGGAAACACTATCACCATATCCTAGAATATCAAACTTCTACTATGGCTTAGTCACAAACCCTAGAATTTACACACTATGAGCATCAACAATTAGGTTAGCATATACATATCTAGGATTTCATGATCATGCACAAGCATATCAATATCCATTAGGTAAGCCTAAGACACAAATCTCAATACATTTAAAGTCAGACATATAACAATTTTGATTAGGCTAGGGTTTTGATCAGACAAACAAACATACACCTAGGGTTTCATTCCAAGGAACTTACTCTAAATATTATAAGGGTTTTTCTTATAAACCCTAATTTTCCAAAGCATCAAGGTCTAGGAATACACAACCCTAAAGGACTAGGGTTTCCATAACGATACTAAAACTTCAATTATGATATTACCATCAAAACCCCAAACATCAAAAGAATATTATTTTCTAGAGTTTATTAGTAACCCTAAGTAGGTTAGGATTTTTCACATTAGCATTGACATACCCTTAGGTTAGGGTATTGTAGAGAACCTTTTAGGGTTCCACAAACATAATGATTTTAGTGAGGGTAGATTCAATCTAATGATTAATCTCCCAAATAAGAATCTTTAAGATTTGAAAGTCCTAGACATAACACTTGTTAGTAATGTAAAGAAAATTTATTTGAATGAATGGATATACCTTTATCACGAAGAGAACAAGGCTTATGGTCTAAAACATCCTTTAAGTTGTTTCTAGACGAACCTTATAGGACATCAATAGAAATTCTATCATGCTTTGTCTTGTGAGATATTCTTCATAGTCTGTGAGCATATCAACAAGTTTTTCCTAAACAAGGAAAATATGAAAAGAAATGTTATTAGCATCTAATACAAACACATTTAGATAGGAAAAGGAAAACCAAATATAAAAGATAATACAAGGAGTAAGATACTTATCTTTGGAAAAATGGTGAGGGCTCCCTCTTAATCCAATCTCGAGGAATACCTATAACTTTAACAAAACAATTCAAAAATGTTTTTCCAAAGCATGTTAAACCTATAAGTACTAAAAATCAAAATACAAAGAAAAACAATTCAAAACTTTTAGAGTAGAAGGATATATAGAGGATAGAGTCCTTAGCAATTAAGTCTTTGACTTTGGATTCTTCCATCTTGTTCTTCTTTGGTGGTCCTTCATTAGCAACATTTGCATGTTCCCTTTCTCTCTTCTTATTTATCGGATTTTCAGAAAAATCGCTTCTATAGTGACCCATCTTGTGACAATTGTAGCATTCAATCTTGGATAGGTCTACCTTCTTTCTAAGTCCTTTAGACTTCTTGAAGGTTCCTTCGATTTTGTGATGAGCGAAATAGGCATGTGAAATTTTATCCTCTTCATTCTCTTTGTTGCTTACTAATGAAATTCTGACTTCTTCTTGACTACATGCATTCCATAATTGTTCGAATGTAGGTGTTTCCTTCCAACTGTTGAGACCTGATGAAAAGGCACTCCAAGATGTTGGTAATCCTAGAAGTGCAGTGATTACAAGCTCCTTTTCAGGTACTATCTCATCTATTTCCTGGATTTCATCTCTGATTCTAGCTATCCTTACAAAGAAGGATGCCACAATGTCTTCCTTTGTCATCTTTATAGTTCTTAGTTCATTCTTAAGACTTGCAATTTGACCAAGATTCTTGATTGTGAATAATTTGGATAATGCCTCATACATCTCTTGAGCGAAATCTATGTTGGATATATATGGGAATGAGGTTGTCCTTTATTCCATCCACCATTAGGTTCATGGCCAATATTTTTGTTTCTTTGAACTTTGCTTTTACTGCATCACTTGATTCATTTGTAGGCTTCTTTACTTTTCATTTGACTAAATCCAAGACTTTATTCTTCTCAAGGATGAGATCTCTCCTCTTTTTCAATGCCCTATAATTGGATGCTCCTTCTAGTTTGTTTTATCCCTTCATTGAGTTAGACATTGCTCTTGAAGATGGTAGGCTTGACTTCTTATAGGATCCTTTTCCTTGATGACCGTTATTGAAACTTTTTAAAATTTCTTATTCTCCTTTCAATAGATCTTCAGGCTGCCTTTTTCCTTCTTCTTCACCTTAGCTCTGAAACCATATTGGAAAATTAGAAAGGCAAAAAGATTTTCTTTATGTTGATAATTACTTGTGATACTCTTATGTTCTTATCAATGTTGCGAACATCGTGATTGGGATTAAGTCGACGAGGGTCTGAAATCAGAAAAAATCTTAAAAATCGGGAAAAAATCGGTAAAAATGGGGAAAAATCGGCAACTACAAAAATATTCATTTTTTTAATATCTAAAGCATCCACAACATAAAATAAATGCATTGACACATTGTAATATTCCTAATTAGCCATGGCTAATTGGAATATTTGATTTTGCTCAATTTTGCCTTCTATAGTTATTTATAAATAAAAAAGGTGAGGAAAGAGGAGACATAACTCACTTTTAGAATAAAGTCTCTCTCTAGTAGCATAATGTTGTAACTTAAAGGGGAAACCAAGGGGGGCCAAAGAACCACGTAGAGGGGCCACGCAGACACTTGGAGGGACTGTGCAGATGGAGAGGAACACGTGGCATGAGAAGGAGCTACGTTGGAGGAGGTGAGCCTTGGGGATGAGAGATGCCAACGCTATAAAGGAGAGAGGAGCCTTCTCATTTTGTCATTCGATTATGAGCATTTGAGCTAGTCACTTCGACTTGGAGCACGCTGGCTGTTTAGCCTATCTGCAGCACTGTTTAGTGCACTGAGTGTCTTCGTTCGGAGATCTCACGCTTAGCCCTAGGGGACTTCGAGTGCCTACTCGGGCAAGGTAGTTTCAGCAGTCTTTTTGCAGTAGTATTGATTTTTGGTGTTGTGGAGGAGCTGAGCATTGGAGGACTGCACAGTCTTGAGAGAGAGAGGGACACAGTTCTTCTGGAGGTAGTTCCGGATTGGGGGTTTGTGGAGGATTTGAGCTGGGAGATTGAGCAAAGGATCAACCCTTGCATATTGGAGGATTTTGGCTAAGTTTCAGGCAGAGTTTTGGTGGGTTTTATTCAGTGGCAACGCAGAGCCTTGAGGGATTGTGTGGGTCCTCAAGGGGTGATATTCGGGGGTCGGCCATTTCAGAAAAGCTTTCTAGGATTTTTTGGGTTTCTTGAGTAAAGTCCGATTCCAGAGTTTCAGCATTTTCTGAGGAGGGGAACAACCCCAAATCCTCATGTGATTTCCAGTAACAGCAGCAGTACGACAGTTTTCCAGCAGCTTGGACGCAGTTCAGAGAGAGGCCATTCCTTTGTTATTCTGAGTGTATTTCTTCACTTGCCTTGTGCAAGTCGAGGTGCCATCTTTCTGATCACCTCCTGTACTCATTCTATTACTCAGTATAATAAAGTGGCTTAGCGTTTCTCTCTGCATTTCTTGAGTATTTGCTTATATTTCATGTTTATATCATTATATGTTGCACCATTGTTATTTCCATCACTTTGAGCTTCCCGGTTATTATATTATCTATACGTATTTGGTTGGAGTTTACTGGGGTTTGGGGAATATCTCTGAAACGGGAAATTACAGTGGTATCAGAGCATAGATCTGGCTCAGCATGTGGAGCTAGCAATCTATGACACCGGGGGAAAATCCCTACATCTGTTACAGAGGTAGGAGATACAGAGACACTGGACGTAGGTTGGAGAACACCTACATGGAGGGAGACTGTGTTCCTGTGGTGGACGCAGAACAGGAGGAGCCTGTGGTGGACGCAGAGCAGGAGGATCCGATGGCAGATGAGGACGGGAAGAGATTTGCGGACATGCTCCTCAAATCAGTGTAGGACCTATCAAGGCAAATCGAGGTGATGGGGCAGAGATTCACGATAGTTGAGGCTAGACAGCGTGAAAACCCACGGGTTTTCCAAGTTGGTGAGGGATCGGGTACATCCCACCATTTTCCAGAGCAGGGTGCCACTCAGCATGACACTACTCAGCAGATGGCCTCACATGCCCCTACACGCTCTACCATGCCCACTTTCCTAGAAGTAGACACGGGGGATGGAGCCCAACAGGAGGCAGAGCTCGGTCACATGGGCGACTGTTTTGCAGAGTACCAGGCCTATGGGCAGGAGTTCAGGGATGCTCTCTCATTCAGAGACTTTGTTAAGCTCCAGCGGGATAGTAGACCCCGCGATCATCATAGAGGACACCAGCATTATCACGATGGAGACACCCACCGCACAGCTAGTAGATTTCACTTGCCTACGTTTGACGGTTCATCAAACAGTTCGACAAGGTCTTGGGTGGAGAAGCTAGACATCTATTTCCAGCTTAACCAGATGTCGGAGGCAGAGGCCATCAAGGTGGCGACATTACATTTGGATGGTGAGGCCTAGGATTGGTGGTTCCATGGGATGGTTGCACTCGGACATTCCACAGTGACGACGTATGTCGAGTTCACCAAGAGATTGATGGAGAAGTTTGACTAGAGGGATCTGGAACAACATTTTGTTGAGCTAACAAGGCTCAAACAGACTGGGAGCCCTGAGACCTACATCAGAAACTTCTTGAGGGTTTCAGTGATGGTGCCAGATCTATCCATGGCACGGAGGATTTACATGTTTGTGGAGGGGTTAGCAGAGCCACTTTGGGGTCTAGTCAGATCCACTAGACCAGCTACACTCCAGGATGCTATTAGCAGAACCCGGGACTTACAGGATGCCTTGCCCAGGACCTGGACACCTTACCCCCAGAGATAGGCTTTCTAGCCTAAGGGGAAGGATGTGAGGATTCCACCTCCAAAGGGGAATCTAGGACGAGCATAGATTGATGATGACGCCAGGAGGGAGTTGAAGAAGAAGCAGTTGTGTTTTACTTGTCAGGAGCTGTGGGCACCAGGACACATGTGTGTTGCTGGCAAGGCACACTTTATTGAGGTCCTCTTCGATGAGGAGGATGATGTGGAGGCAAGAGATAGTCATGTCGTGCAGGGTCCTTTGCCATCTCCACCACCAGCAGCAGGTGGTGCATCTTTTGCACCTACCAAAGGGGCCCTTGCAGCATTGCGAGTAGTTCCCAAGTATTTGACACTGTGCGTACGGGGGACAGTACGTGGCCAGCGAGTATCAGTTTTGGTTGACAGTGGGGCCACCCACAACTTCATCGATGCACAGATCGTTGAGCGGAGAGGTATACCGACAGAGAACTGCGATGGATTTTCAATTCTGGTCCCAGATCAAACCATGGTGTGTGCTCATTATGTTCTAGAGTTATCAGTGACGATGGACACCTACACACTGACTGACCACTTCTTCGTGGTCAGTATTCCGAACACCAACATAGTACTGGGTGTTCAATGGCTTATCACTCTAGGGAAGGTCACGATGGATTGGAAGGCCCTAGAGATGGAATGGGATGATGAGAAGACAGGGAGGCATGAGAAGATACGGGGACAACACACATACCCCCCTCAGACTGTTTTGGCTCATCGGATGGAGGCCGTCTTTCGGAAGGGAGACATAGAGTGGGCAGTGGAGCTGCGTGCATTAGAGGCAGGGACCACAGGGTAGACAGTGCACCCAGAGATACAGTCCATTCTTAACCAGTATGCCATAGTATTTGGGGAGATTCCGCTGGGACAGCCACCGGATTGGGGGTTTGAGCACACCATCGAGCTTGAGTAGGGCATACAAGCAGTGATTACTACCCCTTATAGGCATCCCAAGGCCTATCAGGATGAGATTGAGCGGGCCATTTAGGAGTTGCTAGCTCTTGGGCACATTCGGCCAAGCACGAGTCCTTTTGCTTCTTCCGTGGTGTTGGTGAAGAAGAGGGATGGTACATTGAGGATGTGCATTGACTACAGGGCCCTGAACAAGAAAACACTGAAGAACAGGTACCCCATACTCAGGATCGATGAGTTGATGGATGAGTTGAGAGGAGCACGGTTCTTCTCAAAGATTGATTTGAGATTTGGGTACCATCAGATTCGCGTGAGGGAACAGGACATTCCCAAGACTGCCTTCAGGTGTCACTATGGGCACTTTGAGTTTTTGGTGATGCCCTTCAGGCTAACCAATGCTCCCGCTACATTCTAGTCTTGCATGAATCACATCTTCCACAGTTATTTAAGGAAGTTTGTGTTGGTGTTCTTTGATGACATCCTCATTTACAGCAGGACTTGGGAGGAGCATCTCCAGCATATTGAGACAGTATTACGCATCTTGGAGGAGCAGCAGTTCTATGCCAAGCTCTCCAAGTGTGAGTTTGGGTTGACGAAGATGTTATACTTGGGACACATCATAGGGGTGGACGAAGTGAGAGTCCACGAGGAGAAGGATTGGTTGGAGCTGAGGAATGTGACAGAACTTCGAGGATTCATTGGCATTTGCACCTACTACCGGAAGTTCGTCAAGAGTTTCTCACAGCTTGCTGCACCCCTGACGGATTTGAGGAGGAAGGGGGCATTCAGTTGGTCAGATACAACGCAGCGAGCCTTTGATAGGGTCAAGGAGGTTATGAACAGCTGCCCAGTGCTTGCATTGCCGGATTTTTCGCAGCCATTTGTTTTGGAGTGTGATGCATCGGGAGAGGGGATCGACACAATATTGATGTAGGGAGGTCACCCTATAGCCTTTGAGAGCCGGAAGCTCTTTCCACATGAGAGGTTGTATTCCATATACGACAAGGAGATGCTGGCCATCATGCATGCATTGGCCAAGTTCCAGCAGTATCTAGTGGGTAACAGGTTCAGGGTGAGGACTGATCACAATAGCCTCGGGTTTTTTTTGGAGCAGAAGCAGCTACAGGAGAGGTATCAGAAGTGGATTAGTAAGATCCAAGCATATGACTTTGACATTGAGTATGTCAAAGGTAAGAACAACGTGGTAGCAGATGCCCTTTCACGTAGACCAGCCACGTTGTCTCTTATGAGCTTGGACGCAGACTGGAGGGCTCGACTCTTAGTTGAGTACTCCAAAGATAGATTTGCACGTGAGGTTCTGGATGGGCAAGTGGCGGATGACAGGTACAGGGTGGTCGATGAGATCATCTACTACAGGGACCGGATCTTCTTGACTGAGGGGTCTCAGCTCAAGAAGAAGATGCTTCAGGCATCACATGATTCACCATTGGCCAGCCATCAGGGGTTTACGAAAACCTACAAGGCCATTAGAGAGAGGTTCTCATGGAAGGGCCTCAAGGAGGACATACTCCAACATGTCCGGGAGTGCGTTGTTTGCCAGAAGAACAAGGGGGAGATGAACCATCCCGCAGGATTATTGCAGCCTCTTCCCATTCCGGAGGGGAAATGGGAGTGTATTTCGATGGACTTCATCACAAGGTTGCCCATGGTACAAGGCAAGGATTGCATCTTTGTCGTCGTTGATCGACTGACTAAGTGCTCACACTTTTTCGCCATATCCGCACATTACACAACAGCACAGGTGGCCGAGCTGTTCTTCAGAGAGATCTTTAGGTTACATGGTCTTCCCAAGACCATCACCAGTGATAGGGACATCCGTTTCATGGGCGTATTTTGGCAAGAGCTTTTCCAGTTGGTGGGGATGGAGTTGACACCGAGTACTAGTTATCACCCACAGACGGACGGGCAGATAGAGATTGTTAACAAGTGGCTAGAGGGCTACTTGCGTAATTATGCCAGTGTGCAGCAGCGAGCATGGCTGAAGTGGTTGCATCTAGGGGAGTACTGCTACAACACTACACATCACATGTCCATTGGTATGTCACCATTCTATGCTTTATATGGATATCATTCTTTATCTTTGCTGACGTAATGTTTGGTGCCAGCAAGGCTCCGAGAGCCAAGATTTGGATCCAAGAGAGTCAGGATATTCTCCGAGCTCTCAAAGATAATATGGCTACAACGCAGAACCAACAAAAGCTGTATGCTGACAAGGGTTGGGTGGAGAGACAGTTTGAGGTAGGGGACTTGGTCCACCTACGATTACAGCCATACCGACAGTCGTCACTGAAGCAGAAGGGGGCTGAGAAGCTCAAGCCCCACTTTTATGGGCCATAAGGGGTGACACGCAGGATTGGACAAGTTGCGTATGAGTTGGAGCTGCCCCAAGGCAGCAAGATTCATAACGTCTTTCATGTCTCATGCCTGAAGAAGGCATTGGGGCAGCATGTGATAGTGACAGATGAGCTACACCCACGAATGATGAGGGGCATTTGGTGTTGCAGCTAGAGGCTATTATTGATACCAGGGAGAGGCAGCTATGGAACAGGACAATCCGGGAATTCTTGGTGAGGTGGAAGAATTTGCCGAATGAGGATGCCACTTGGGAGAGTGAGAAAATTTTGCAACATCCATCACTTCAGTTGCTTGAGGACAAGCAACATTTTGCCGGGGGAGACTGTAATATTCCTAATTAGCCATGGCTAATTGGAATATTCGATTTTGCTCAATTTTGCCTTCTATAGTTATTTATAAATAAAAAAAGTGAGGAAAGGGGAGACATAACTCACTTTTAGAATAAAGTCTCTCCCTAGTAGCACAACATTGTAACTTAAAGGGGAAACCAAGGGGGGCCAAAGAACCACGTAGAGCAGGGGCCACACAGACACTTGGAAGGATTGCGCAGATGGAGAGGAACACGTGGCAAGAGGAGCTACGTTGGAGGAGGTGAGCCTTGGGGATGAGAGAGGCCAACGCTATAAAGGAGAGAGGAGCCTCCTCATTTTGTCATTCGATTACAAGAATTTGAGCTAGTCACTTCGACTTGGAGCACGCTCGCTGTTTAGCCTGTCTGCAGCACTGTTTAGTGCACTGAGTGTCTTCGTTCGGAGATCTCACCCTTACCCGGGGGACTTCGAGTGCCTACTCGGGCAAGGTAGTTTCAGCAGTCTTTTTGCAGTAGTATTGATCTTTGGCGTTGTGGAGGAGCTGAGCATTGGAGGACTACGCAGTCTTGAGAGAGAGGGACGCAGTTTTTCTGGAGGTAGTTCTGGACTGGGGGTTTGTGAAGGATTTGAACTAGGAGATTGAGCAAGGGATCAACCCTTGCATATTGGAGGATTTTGGCTGAGTTTCAGGCAAAGTTTTGGTGGGTTTTATTCAGTGGCAGCACAGAGCCTTGAGGGATTGCATGGGTCCTCAAAGGGGCAATTTTCGGGGGTCGGCCATTTCAGAAAAGCTTTCTAGGTTTTTCTGGGTTTCTTGAGTAAAGTCCAATTCCAGAGTTTCAACATTTTCTGAGGAGGGGAACAACCCCAAATCCTCATGTGATTTCCAACAGCAACAACACGATAGTTCTCCAGTAGCTTGAACGCAGTTCAGAGAGAGGCCATTCCTTTACTATTCTGAGTGTATTTCTTCACTTGCCTTGTGCAAGTCGAGGTGCCATCTTTCTAATCACCTCCTGTACTCATTCTATTACTCAATACAATAAAATGGCTTAGCATTTCTCTCTGCATTTCTTGAGTATCTGCTTATATTTCATGTTTATATTATTATATGTTGCACCATTGTTATTTCCATCACTTTGAGCTTCCCGATTATTATATCATTTATACGTATTTGGTTGGAGTTTACTGGGGTTTGGGGAATATCTTTGAAACATGATATTACACACATAAATATGAAAAGAGAACTAATATATAAGATGTGTAATATCATGTCCATTGCTACATCACACATAACAGTGAATCATGTCCTAAATACTAAGTCCTGAGTCCCAGCTCAGCCTTAAAATATCAACAAAAAATCTAATAATGTATTTCATATCATGAGTCATAATGTCATATACAAAGAAATCAACCATATAACTAGTGCTACTGATTTCCTCTGTCCCTCTTGTGAGAAAATGTAACAACTTTCCCTCTATATGAAGAAGGCGATGGGACTAGCAGTGGACTCTGTTGTGCTAGAAGTTGAAGAACTAGGAACTATAGAAGGTAGACCATGTCCTCTACTGGTGACAGGGGTAGGTGGTGTCACCTCCTCCTCCTCCTCCTCTACCCCCTCCACTACCTCCTGCTCTAACCAATCAGGGGTTGACTCCATGTTAGGCCTCTCCACCTCAACCCTCCATGTAGCAGTGGTGTCAATCCCATCCAATGAGATGGCCTCCACATCATGTGTCCTCTCAAGTTGCCTCACCCATAGTCGAGATTGTAGTAGACGTAGACCATGTCATTAAGTCGCTGAGACTCCAACCTGTACAACGGTCATAAATTAATAAATTATAAATAATAAATTAATAATTATAAAAAATATTATTTAATGAATTCAAAAAATTAATTGGAAATTTGTAATATTTTAATTTTTAACCTATTGCGCTTCTTGGTGTGTATTTTTTCAAATACACCCCAGTGGCGCTCGCATCCCTAGGAATAACATGTTTGGTTGAGCACTCAAATGGAAAGCTTTTGGATATTGGATACACTGCCACCATAGCTTTTCCACCATGTATCTACAACAAATAAGATAAACATAAGAAAAAAAATGAAATTTGAAAGTTGAAGCAAAATGTGAACTTGAAGAGACAATGAAATTTGAAACAAACTAAAACTTACTTGGCATTTTAGTCTTCATATCCACAACAACCATGTCAAAGCTAAATGTGCCACCTTCCATCTTGTATATCGCCCATTTCTTTGGAGGTTTCTGCACGTTCTCTAGAGATGGCACCATCCTCTGAACACAAGTGAAGAATCCATCCATGATCTTAACATCAAATAAGAAACAACAGGAGTAAAAAAATGCGGGGTTCAGATAGACCCCTGCAACATGAATGGGACGATGGAGTGTATTGTTCCATCGCTCATCAATCACTTCCCATAGGAGTTGTTGTTTCTCAAACCCCTCATCCCCCTTATCATCATAGTAGCTCTGAATGGATTCTTTGGCCCTATCCATGGCTTCATACAAGTAGCCCATTGTGGGTTTGTCTCTATCAACTAATCGAAGAACCTTTACCAAAGGTTCAATAATGCTATACACCTTCTGCACTCCTGCCCAAAAGCTTTCCTGGTATGAAACTAACCTGCATATGGCCTCTCCCTCTGATTTGCGGCTATATGCCAAAGCATGCCACTCCTCTGAAAGAAGCATTCTCTTCACATCTCACATAGAATTCAAGAGGGATTGAAGAGATATGAAATTGGTGAAAAACCGTGTAATGGCAGGGCACACCAACTTCTTGTTGTTGGTGAATGTTCTCATCAAATGAAGCATAGATGCATGACTATATATAAATTTTGTAATGCTTTTTGATGATTCAACAATATCCTTGACAAAAGGAATTTTTCCTATCTCCTCCAACATAAAATCAATGTAGTGTGCAGCACAAGGTGTCCAAAAAAAGTTAGGATGCCTCTCCATAAGCATCTTGCCAGCAACAACATAATTTGCAGGATTGTCCGTTATGTCTTGGACAACATATTGTGGACCCACCACCTAAATGAACACATTCAACAAATCATATAATAACTGTGCATCTTTGATATGTGCAGATGCATCAACAGATTTCATAAACATTGTCCTCTTAGGACAATTAACCAAGAAGTTAATAAGGTTTCTACCCTTTTGATCAATCCAACCATCTGACATCACAGTGCATCTTGTGTTTTCCCATGATTCTCTAAACTCCTCCAATCTCTTAGTGCAGTCAACCTTTTCATATTGAAGAATGTTCTTTTTAAAGTCATCATATGAAGGGACTTTGTACCTTAGGCCAACAATAGCAATAGCATCAACCGAGGGCTAGAAAAATGGATTGTCCCTAGCAACACTGAAAGGAATATTACTCAAAAGAAGAAACTTGCCCAACAATTTGTCAACTTCTTCCTTCTCCCTTTTTTTAATAACTATGAGATAGATGGTTGTGCACCAAGTGTGGTTCTAGGAACAAAAAATGATAAGGTAGCTACAGGGTTGGGTGTAGATTTTGATGGTGAAGTAAAACCAATACCACTCTCATGGTCACCTTCCAATCTTGACACTACTCCTTGCTATTTGGCTCTTTAGAGCTGCCTTGGACAAGTTGGTTGTCTCTATTTCTTTCAATGATTTGAGGGCTCTTCGGATGATTTCTAGATTTGTATTTGAGCAAGGCCCTACCTCTTGTCCAAGAACTTATGCAAGGTGATACTTCAATTTGTATGCCCCCCTGTCGTATGAGGCCCACATAACTTGCAAGTCAAATTTGATTTGTCAAACCCTCCATCACATTCACTAAATTCCACAGAGGGTCCAATTTCCTTGGCATGTTTGTAACTTTGTTGAATCTTGAGTTTTAATGTAAGATTGAAGTTTGAAGTTTGAACCTAGGGCACAAGAAGAATTGTAAGTTAAACAAATGAAATTAAAATTTACATAGAACATTTTGAATTTTTTATTAAAAAAACCTTCAACTCAATGCAACAATAATGTCAAAAAATACACATTCAAACCCAAACAAAGATGATGGAAAAAACTAGGGCACAAGAAGAAATTAAACAAATAAAACTAACAATCAAGAATTTGCATTTTTGACCAAAAAAAACTCTCTCCACTAAATGCAAAAAAAATGAAAAAAAAAACACACTCAAATCCAAACAAAAATCATGGAAAATAAATGGGTGATAGAAACACAAGGAAAAACAAGAAAAAAAATGGCCAAATTTGATGCCCATCCCAGAAAACCATGCTAGGCTGAAGAAACTTGGTCCAAACTTGATTTTTTTTTGTTGCTTGGGTTGCTAAATTCCTCCACTTTTCTTCTCTCTTGCCCTTGCAGATGAGTTCTGCTCCTCCCTAGCTTTCACTATTGCCCTCTGTCTGCAAAATGAGCAAAAGAAAAATTGAATTTAGCTTTAAAAGTTTGTTGTTTTCCGCCCCTGTGATTTTAAAGATCAGATTATGATTTTTTCGCGATTTTTTGAAATTGAAAAAATCTCCGATAACATAGACCAATAAAATCGTTCTCTTGAAAAAATCACCATTTTTTCAAAACAACGCGATAAAATCTCGATGTTCACAATACTAGTTCTTATTAACTTTCTTGTGTTCTTTTAAATTAGTTCATCAAGAAATTATCAATAACCATAACGTGAAGATCAAAGACACCAGATGTTGGCAGACAACCAAGGCAAAATCCCTATGTAGGGGAAACCCAGTCAACAACTCTTCCTTTATTAGTTTCACAAGATGATCCAAGACTCCTTGACCTAGACACAAACTCCCTCCAATCACCAAGTCAACCCTTCCTTACTTCTGTAGATGACCTTCTAGCAACAACTTTGACCAAGCACTTCGATCTTGCAGCGATAAAATTTCGACCTCCCCAGCAACAAAACTTCAACCCAGCAACAAAAGAACTTCGATCCTGATGCAGTACTTCGACCTTCTAGCAATAGCCCAACAAATTTACACGTGTGAGAGAGATGGCCCAAAAATTTGACCTTCTAGCAATTCTCCTCCTTTTTCTGCAACTTCACACTTTTTCTACTCCTATATCAAATTTGTGCGATAGATCCTCCAAATGAATCGAACTGCACTATATATATACCCTTTTCTATAGTTTGAATTACCTTAATGTAGGCCGACTTGATCAGGTAAGGGCCTACTTGGTGTGGAGGTGATAAATGACTTATTTTGCTCAATAATAATTCTTTTTACATGATTCAAAAGCCCAAGAAGGGTCTCATTAAATGGACAATGACTTTAATGACTCAAGACAAAACCTAAAAGTCCTCAATGGGGACTTTGACCTAAAACATGATGACCCAAGCATGAAATCCATGCTTTAATAAGTCATAATAATAATAATAATAATTTTTTTTTCTTTCTTTTGATACATACATTTCATTATGACTCAAATACAACTATGAAGACCGAATCCAGTTACATTATTTGATAGGAATAAGGTGACAAGATAGGCTTATGGAGGAAAAATCTTCCTAAGAAAAAGGCTTAGCAAGCATGATAGGGAAATTCACATCCTCCAATGTGGCTTATTTAGGGCACAATATGATTTAGGGCTTGAGAAAAAGCAAGCAAAAAGGATCAACCTAAAATCACAAGGCCAAGAAAAGGCTTCTAAACAATGAATAACTTGAATTTATGGAGCAAGAAGCTTTCAATAAGCCCCAAGTCGAAGCTTAGGGCAAACTAAGGTTTTTCTAAGGCAAAACTTACCTAGGGAATAAGACTTTAACCCTGGAATGGATGGATTAACCACTAAAAGGTGTTGATTTTGTGGAAATCGGCTCTCCTTCTAATGTTGAACCCTGCCATAAGCCAACGACTTCAACCCTAGTTGAAATTCGTGCCTTAGTCCTAACTAGCGACTTATTCTTCAGGGGCCCAAAATTAGATTTAGAGAGAGAAGATGAGTTTTAAGTGAAGTTTTATGGATGATCAACAAAGTGACCAAGGCCAGTGCCTAGTCCTTAGGTGATGGAGTTTATGGAAGTTAAAGATTTGTTAAATCTTGGCAAGGAGTAACGGAATAATGAAACCCTAACTATCACTTTTGTAAGGGAGCAAAATCAATTGGGAGAGCTAGTTTAAAGATTCACGAATGGGATTGCTATTCACATTCTATAAATGAGTAATGCATGCAATACTATCATCTAGATATCATGCAATGATTTTCAACAATAGCTAGTACAATAGAAACCATAGATAATTAACCATTCCATAAATTAGACACAAGATACAAAATCTATCAAATACAAGGTACACTTACAAGATAGAATGCATGAACAAGCCTTTATTGCTGCAAAATGACATCTCCAATACCAAAGAAATAGCTCCAAATAGGAAAGTACACCATAGAGTCACATCTCCACAAGATAAAAGAAGGATGAAAATCTCCAAGAGGGTCGAAAACAGACACAAGTAATGATGATCCAATACAATGAGCCTATCCTCTATATATATGAGGATTAGGACTAATAATTATGCCTAATAAACCCCTAAAACAAATTTGATGCTAAAATGTTCTTGGGTTACAAGCCAACCCATTAGATTTCTCAAATTATGCCCTAAATTCTAATTAGCCCACATGTGTGAGTCGTAGCTTCCATAATGTTGACATCATCCATCATAAATGCTCCAAATGCCATGTCCAAGGGTGATGAGTTGTCCAAAAGGTGTAGATGCATGCTAAGTCCATGATTTGAGGGTTGGCCCTCAAATTCACCCCAATATCCCTTGTTGAGTCCCAAGATCTAGCTAGGGTACCATAAAGTGGTCTTCATGGGTCTCTATTTGTTAAAAGGGGCCTACGCCCCTCTAATGTTAAGGCTTCCTCTGGTGCAGCAGGCCCTCCCTAGTCTCTGAGTGTGAGACCATCTTCGTTTGGGCTTGAACTCAACTCCTACCCATCAAGTCGTGTCAAGGCCAACCTGGAGGCATGCTGGGTCTAACTGGGTCATCTAGAAGAATCCTCAAATGTGGGTCAAAGTCAACCAACATCCTAGGTCTTAGAGGTTCCCTAGGACATGTGTCATTTGATAGTGTGGTAAGGAGGTTCTAGTCTCTCAATGCTTCACTTGTTTATGCCAATGTACTCCTTTGAAGGGTTTGGGTACCTGTGGAGTGGGTGCCCAAGCCTAGGTTACTGAACCACTTGATAAGAACAACATGGATTTTAGTGAAAGCAACTAGTCATTAGAGACCAAGATCAATAATGCATCTATGTGAACCAAACTTGAATGTTAAGGGCAGTCTAATATTTCAATCAATAATCCCTTTCCAAAATCAAGACCAATATCTCGCAAAGGTGTTTTCTCCCTAGGTAGGGGTGGCCAAAGGTCAACCCTATTAGGTGCTTCCAACCTCTAAGGGGAAGAAACAGTTCCTTGGTCCGCCCTTCAATTGATAATTGTTAGTGAATAATAATGTGGCAATGGAGGGGAGAAGATTTCATGGCCAGTGCCATGGTCAAATGGACCAACTGATGGGGGTGTCCACATCCTAAGTGTATAAATGTGAGGAGTGAGCATTCGTGGATGCATGAGCTACCAACTTGCCCTTGATTTTTCCACCCCTCTTATGTGCTTTTTACTTCTTGATTATTCCCTGTATTACCGCTTATAGCTCAAGGTTTAGAGCTTCCTTTGTATGATGTAGCAGTTTTATTACCCCTTTAGGATGAGTTAGTTTATCGCTCATTGGGGTTGGGACATGCAAGGGTTCCTTCTTTTGATGTAATGGAGCAACATGTGCTCAGGAACCAAGTTATGGCCATATGAGTGAGGTAGAGCGCATGCTAGGTGTTGTCGCTGAGATTGTACAAACACGGTGCGACAACAACTCAAGTCGGAGGCTGTTACTTTGATCCCCGACCTCTTCGTTCAAGCTATCTCCCAAGTTCCATCAGCAAGCTATGGGTGCTAGTCCCTATGGAAGATGGAAATGAAGGATAAGTTGGCAACTAACGAGACCTAGCCGCTTGGTTGATTTAGCAAGATTTATAGCTTAGATTAGAATTAGATGTGAGACCAGTGCCTTATGGAGTCAATTTCTTGTTTTATATCTATTAAAGACCAAGTAACCGGATGAACAACCGCTACTTGAATGCTTAACTATCCTATATGCTATGCAGGTCCTATGACTTAGGTGTGATGCAAGAATCTTGATTGCTTTTAATTAAATGCCTACCCTAGGTGTATCCCTTGATCTTTATCTATATTGAGCCTAAACTCTAAAATAAGTGGCAGAGAGAAGTCAAGGTGAAGCAAGCAATGGCTTGGCTAACGGTCCCTTTCCTTGATATCTAACATACCCATGGCCTCCGATGCTGCAGAGACTATCTATGATGATTGCAAGGTCACCATTTTAAATACTTTAGGCCCAAATTTCTCAAGCAAAGATTGAAAGGGTTTTCCTATTTCTCTATCAACTAAGCTTATGCTTGGAGGTAAGTTATTAAATGCAAGACTAGCTTAAGATGCTAATGCAAGATTAGAGTGATTACTTGAGTTAAGATTGTTAATGTTTCAAGTACTTCAGTTATTATTTATCTTAAATTATGTCAACAAGTATTTGTAAAATAGACAAGGAGTAAATCTCAACCACAAGAGTAGTGCAATTTAACAAGTGCCAACCATAAACAAGAGATATCCACGATACGATAGCTACAATTGTTCAAGTGTTAAATTACAAGATATATGCTCTTAAAGACAAGATCAATTCACAATAGATATTTACTTAGCTATGAACTATAAATCAAATGACAATTAGAGCACTTAATCCCCTTAGAACTAACCAATGATCATTACTTGAAATAATTTGAAATCTTCCAAGATGTTTTAACAAGATAAATGCCAATATTACTTAACTCCAATTGTTCAATTAAATTAGAAACCTTCAAATAAAGAGCACTTAGAGCTTAATGCGAATATGAGATTATCATTCACAAGTAGATAGAAGCAAAAATGAAGACACAATTAAATACCAATATTCAATGAGCTCTTAGATCTATTAACCATTGAACAAGATGAGATTAATGTGCTTTAGGGAGTGAATTTATTCAAGCGCAAAATTGGAGAACTTTGAAACTCAAGTCTTAGTGCTCTTAGCATATGAAGAACTTCTCCAAATGTTAAACAACTTTAGGAAATATAATGTAAACAATGCCCTCAATTGCTATGAACCAATGAAAACACTTATGCTACTTATGTTCCAACTTTATCCAAATGAGCAATAATCCAACTTTTATGACAGCAGTAGATTACTTGATGAATTATTCGACGCCAAATATATCAAATGAGCCCAAATTACTCAATTTCTTAGGAGTACTTAAAATGCAAAATGTCCTTCATGTACTATACTCAATTTCTTAGGAGTACTTAAAATGTAAAATGTCCTTAATGTACGTAGCCTTCTAATGATGCTAAAATTCATTGTTATGGATCAGACTTATTATGCAGAGATGACAATCACTGTTATGAATTAAGCCAAAATATGAGTGCCCAACCAATGCAATATGTTACTTAATGACTTAGGCAACATAAGGTTTAGTTTTATGCCATTTTAATGTGTCTTATGTCATTGTTATGAAGAGTTTATCTTGCTGTAGCAAAACAGTGAGGAATCTTAGGGTTTAGAGGACAAACCCTTAGGCCTTAGGCCTAGCTCTATTGCCAGATTTTTTATTTTTTATTTTCCAATGGCTATGGCACCTAAAAACACAACTTTACTCCAACACCTCTGCAAAATACACCAAAAATCAGTCTCAAAATTGACAAATCACCCACAGAGAGGAAAAGAGGGCAAAAGAGGCAAGGGAATTAGGGATACAAGGCCAAATAGGCATGCGTTAAGGCTGCTAAGGCCTAGTAGGCCTGCGGCTAGGGGAGCAGAGGCCGACTAGGGCTTGCATGAAGGGAGAAAACCCCACAAGGGGCTGTTGTAAGCCCTAGAAGGGTTGCGTCCAAGGAAAAGGCTTCAAAGAAGCCTGCGGTAGAGGGTAAGGGGCCTTGGAGAGACCACGACAAGGAAAACGGAGGGGAGAAATGGGCAGCCGAGGGCAGAGGAAGGCTAAGGGAGGAGGACGGAGAGGAGGAAAAGGTCTCGAGGGGAAGGGAAAGACCCATAGTAGGCCTTAGGAGGGCAAGACAAGAGGATTGGAGGGCTTAAAAGCTCACACCAAGGGCAATAGAGGCAAGTTGAGGTCCCTACAAGCCTGCGGCTAGGCCTAAAGGCCTAAAAAGGGCTGATGACAAGGCTTCTAGTATCAAAACAACCAACAACTAGGGATTAGAGGGCAACAACTAGGCTTAGAGGCAGACACTGGGCCTATAGGCCCAAAAAGGAAATTTACAAACCCTCGCCAAAAGGTGAATTCACTTCATATCTTCAATTTCACTGCAAAATTCCTTGACGCTGGCCTTGCAAAAAATCTAGAGACTAGATCTTGCCCTCAAGGGCCTAGATCTATCTCAAACCCCAACAAGTTTTCTTTAAATGGCTTGGATCTCACCTGTACAAATGAAAATAAAAATAGCCAAAACCCAAATATATACAAAAATTCAAATAAAACCCAAACCCTAGTTGCAAAACAAGGGCTAAAAAAAAATTATTCTACAAAAATTTATTTTACAAAAGTTAATCTACAATTTATATACAAATATACAATGCTTGAAAGATTTTTTGAAAAAATATTTTTTGTGATAATGGCAATGGCTAGATGTATTTCGAAAGATAGATATTTAACCACAACCTTAGCGAAGTAAGAAAATCACATAAATTTCCTAGAGTCCAAGCAAGGTCAGCATGTGCCCATAGTCTATGAACTTGAAGCCCAAGGGTCGGGGAACTTGCAAACTCTATATATATGTCTTAAGAGAAAATTGTCAGTTCATACAATAAACCGGATCACCTAAGATAAGCCCAAAACTTACCAATAGAACGTTCCTATCATCTACAAATGAAATAACAATTCATATAATATTGAAGCACAATATAGGAAAGCACATATCCAGCACATACCACAGATCAATGAGACAAAGACACCATGAACTGTACCCCAAATTCTTTTATTATGAAAATCAAACGTTCCCAGCAAAATAGTGGCTTCGCACCAACTTTACAAAGTTTACACCAACGAAAGATGACAATAGAAGCTCAATAGCCTTCTATTTATAGAGAAAACCCTCCAAGTGGAAAATAACGGCTAGTTGGCTTGATCTTCGTCGAAATGATCTCGATCGTTGATAAATACTTGATCAAATTTTAATTTGTGCCATCGAAAATATTTATTTTTGAGGAAATTTCGAATTTCTCATTAAAACCATTTTTATTAATCCAAAAATGATTATTTTGGATTAATTTCCTCAAAAAATTGATTTTGACTTAACCACCAAGGTCCAAGGGCTTAATTTTTCTTAAAATAACCAATTTTGCCTTGGCGAGGGAGCTCCAAAATTTGACTTCTTCAAGACCCACAAGTTGTTTTGGTCTTTTTCCACTTGGAGAAATTAATTTCTCTAGTTTTAATTTATTGACTCCAAATTAATTAATTTTCTAGCTTAGGATTCAATTTTTATTTTTCCAGAAAAATTAATTGATTGACACTTGAGGGGATTAATTATTTTTCCACCCTCAAATACTTTAGCCATGGCGTCTGATTGCGAGGGACCATGCATTAAAATATCAGATAATTACATTTCAACCCTCAAAGGAGGATACTCGTTCGTTATAGACCCTCATAATATTTATCCAATTCTGCGACACAATATGATCTAGTAGACCAAGTGATTTGTAATAAAATAATTTAGCCAAATAGCTTAAATTATTCCCAAATCACTTTTACAATAGACTCGACTAAGAACACTAGAACTCACCTAATTTTAACAATAAATTCCACCCTAGCTTTGAGGTTTAAGCTAGAGGGAAAAAACTCTTCCGATTAGCCATGTTTAGAAACATAGGTAATCAGTGAGGTTAAAATTTAAAAAACCTCCTAGGATGAAATTCATCATCAAAATCATAGGCTTAGCTAGGTTGTTACATAATTAAATGGTCGTACTAGCATCATTTATATTACAAATTTGCAAAATGGGTTTACAATGACATGAGAGATCACTGCCTAATGATTCTAATCTTTCTGAAAAAATTGATACAACTGCTTCCTTGGAACTATGACAAAATGTGTGCAACACTAAGCTTTTACTCACGTGTTAATTTGTATGTCCCAGCCATCTTTCACATTTTGGTTTTTCTTTTTTTAATTTTGTTGTGGCCATGATTTGCTTTTTCCTTTTCTTTTAGCTACATCAACCTCAAGGTATGTGAACATGTGAGAGTCAAATCCCCAAGAACCAATGACAAGTTGTACCCGAAGAATGGAGGTGAGATATAGGGCTTGTAATGTAAGATGGAAGGTGTTATTTATGATATATGGGAAGATGGAACCATGCTATCTCAATCATGGCTTTCCAGATAGTGCCCCTCCTATAACCTGAAGGTCCTTAAGGGAGGTTCCACTGGACTAGGACCAAAGATTAACCCCCGAGGTGAGTTGAAAGAACAAGAATACGGTCAAGGTTTATCAATCTTCCAGATCACCCCATTATTCATACTAAATGTCCAAACACAATCAAGTGTAAGCACCCAATTGCAAAATGATCAAAGTACCTTTTGAATGGAAACCCACCTTCATCTAAGTGCCACTGCCAAATGGGTGTGAAGCACATGGCTCCTGCGAGTGGTGGAGGCTTCTGGCATATCATCATCTAATGGTGGTTGGAAAGGGCCACTAGTTGTGTAGCTGTCAAATGTAGGAGAAACATTTCCTGCAGTGGGGTTGCCCATTTTGGTGGGTAACAAGCCTTAGGTTGAAACCTTAGTTGGATTTTAGGTTTTTTAGGGCACAAATTACTTCGAGAATGATGATTTCAACCCTTCTAGGGTAAATTTAACCCTGTCAAAGGCTAGATTTTGACTTAAATGGATCAACAAGGTTAAAATCAAGGCTTATTACCTCCAATGTTCATCTTGAAATACCCTAATTGAATTTGACCCTACCAAATTTGCCCTAGCAGCTTGCCTTGAAAGGATTAGAAAATAAAAGAAGGGGAAAATATTTATGTTTTTAAGTTGACCAACACCAAGCATGCCAATGCCTATTCCTACTTGGGTGATGGAGTCCTTAGGGCTAATTCAAGAGATAATAGATAGATGCTTGGAGTAAGGGGGAAAACCTCTTGTTTTAACTTGTACATACCCAGCTATCTTGTTTGTGAGGGGGAAATTAAATAGGAGAAGCTCTTTAAGAGGTCTCCTATGTATTTCAAGGAAGAGATATTTGGCAAGCAATAATCAACCAAGATTTTCCATACAAAAAATATGCATTTAGACGGAACAAAGAAAAACCCTAGCAATAATTAATTATACGAAAAACAATAAAAATATGCAATAAAACTTACAACTCTTCCATGAAATAGTCCCCTTTCAATCCCAAAAAGACATGTCCAAGAAAAAAACCAATCTCCAATAGCAATAGCACCATAAAGGTCACATCTCCACAAGTAGCGAGGTTGCACAAGGCTAAGATGAGCTCTCAAGAGGAGGCTGAATTCCAAGAGTGATGATGAAAACGTACAAATGAGATATGATCAATATATATGAGGTCTATCACTCACAATAAGTAGCCTAAAAGCCCTATAACAAGTTTAATTTTGAGTGTACATGAAGAAAATTGGTTACAAGCCCAATGTTGCACGAAGCGGGAGCGAAGCGGAAGCGTTTTTTGGAAGCGGGGACGCCGAAGCGTCATTTTCCAAAAATCTAGGAAGCGAAGCGTCCGTGGAAGCCTCTGCTACATATATATATATTTTTATATTTTTTTGCATTTATACTCAAAACAAACATCCCAAATACCAAATTAATTGTAGAAGACATGAAAACATGCATATTTTTGCATAAATCAAGATAGATATAACATCCATTGTACATTAATGATTAACTATTCGAGCATCAACCATTTAGATGCATCAACCATCTAGAATCTAGATTCTTCTCCTCTTGTCTAGCCTTTGCCTCTACCTCGATTGTCTAGGGATATTAGTCAACATTTCCCAATTTTGATCAAACTACCTAATTCAAGACTTAAGTTATGGTAGAAAAAGCTTAACATGCTTGGTCGATGATTTTGACTTGATTGATAGGTAATTATTTGCTAAGGGCGTGAGAAAGGAGTTCAACAATTAACACCACCAACACTAGGGTACATATAGGGCTTGGTGCTCTTGATTAAATGCTAATCGCATACTTTCATACTTGATATAATCTAATGAAATGCCACAATCCCATTGATCCTGAATTCCTGAAAACTGTTAAGTCTGCTGAATTTTGAATAGGATATGAAATTCTATTTTTCTCCATATGAAGTCCAATGAGGCTGGAACCACTCTTAAACATCCTAAGTCATTTCATGGTAATGTTAAAAATTTAAGTAAAAGGATGAAATATTTTTCATTTTCATCCTTTTACTTTAAGAATTTAACATTACCATGAGGGAGCTTCTGCTATATTTATATATTTTTTTTTGCCTTCATTCGTCGTCACCCTAACCCAAGGTGGACCCACCCCAACAAGCAAACTCACCTAAAATTAAAAAAAAATTGAAAAAAAAAACGATTTTCTAAACGCTTTTCCGGAAGCTTTTCTGGAAGCGTTCGGGAAGCGTACGCTTCCTCCTCCGAAGCGCCATGCTTCCGACACCCGAAGCGCCGTACGAAGCGCGCTTCGGCGCTTCGGAAGCGACGCTTTTGTACAACGCTTCCAAATTTCCAGGAAGCGTCTAAAAATGCCAAAGCGGCGCTTCCGAATTCGGAAGCGCCGCTTCCGGCCAAGCTTCCTAGGCGCTTCCGTACGGGACGTGCTTCGGGGCTTGGAACCGGGGGGGGCGCTTCGTGCAACACTGTACAAGCCAACCCAATAAAAGACTTTGGGAAAAATGAATGTACTCTTGACCTTGCAAGAGACTTCTTGAAAGACAAGTTGCTATGGCAAGGACAAATATGCCAAGCATGGACGGTGGGTAAGTTTAACGGGGAGAGAGCCAAGCCCATAAAAGTCGTTATGCCTAGCTTGCGTGATAAATATATCATTCTAAGCAAGAAACATCTCTTGAGGGGTTCTCGTTTTTTCCTAGAAGAAGATTTAATTGTAAAACAACAAGAGGAAAGAGCAGAGGAAATTTTAAAGGTTAGGGCAGCAAGAGATGAAGGCAAGAGAGCATGGATTTATAAAGGCAAAGTTGTGATAGCGCAATTTGGACCTCCTTCCAAAACAGAGCAACAAGATGGTAATAAAGAAGAGGCAACAAACTCTTCAACAGGGAATCAAAAAGCAAGGTCAGTATGGGAAAGCAGGGACAAAGACTCAAATGTGAGTGTTGCATGTCAAAATAAATAACAATCAAGTCATACCCAGGTTTCCTTAAGATTAGTTTGTTGGAACTGCAGAGGTTACCCATGGAGATGAGTACTTACGTTAGGGCCTCTTATGGAAGATAGAGACATAATTTTCCTCATAGAAATACATGAGCATAAAGGGTGCAAGACACCTCTGTTCGAAGGACACTGGAAGATGGCAGTGTGGAACAAGGCAGCAGGGAATGACAAAGAGCATGGGGGTATCATGGTTTTAGTAAGGGAGAAAGAAGGTTGGCTCATTCAGTTAGAAAAAGAAGACTCAAGTAAGCAATTCATTTGGTTTAAAATATCAGAAAATGGAAACCACATCAGAATTGCAACATGCTATTTTGCATCGCAGGTTTCAAAAATCTACAAAGGTAGAGGGCTTGACCACAAAGATCCATTTGCAACGTTAAAAGCGGATATTGCAACATATTCACAGCTAGGTGAAGTCCTTATAGTGGGTGATTTCAATGCTAGGACTGCAAGTGAGCAAGCTAGCATTCTTTGTTGTAAAGATGATTGTGACCCTATTTGGCTTACAGAAGAAAGCAAATCATCAGTGGGAAAGAATTTAAGAGGACAAGGGTTGCAATCTCTTTGGTGAAAAATTGCTTATTCTATGTGGGTCCTTTGATTTAGTCATTTGTAATGGCTTGACTAGATGGGCAAAGTCCGGTAATTGCACTTGCTATACTTACAATGGAGCAAGTGTGGTAGATTATGTAATTTGCTCGCATGATTTGTGTGAGAAAATGGAGGAAGTTTTGATTGGAAATCAGCTGCGGTACTTGAAATTAGATCACAAGGCAATTTATTTATGTTTTTCTTGGATTGGAAAGAAACAATTAGAGTCAAAAACTCAGCATGTCCAACAAAGTCTCCCACAAGGCAGAATTCTTTTGACCCCAGAAAATTGTAATACCTTCAAAGTGATGCTAGAGAGGCTCTTCGAGAAGGAGAAAATTACAATTCACAGCCTTCATAGTCATGAATTAACACATTTAATTCAATGCACACTTGCAAAGTGCAAAAAAGCAAAAATTAAGAAGTCTGGAACAAATTGCTTTCTGGTTAATGCTTGGTTTGACGAGGAATGCAAAAAGGCAAGGAGAACATGGAAAGAGTCAAACAAGGATAACATAAAGCTCAAAGCTTACAAGCAATTATTAAGCAAGAAAAAGGTCGATTTCATGGTTTCAAGGAGGGAAGAACTAATCTTCCTTGGGAAAAATAATCCCAAATTATTTTGGAAGGAGCTCCAACCGAAAAAGATACAAATTGCAAATAATATTACAGCTTCTAAATGGTTTGACTATGCAAGACAACTCTATGAGCAGGTTCCCAAGGTTGACCCTCCCCCCTTGGTCAACACTGATACTGAACTCTTCACAGTACATGAGGTAGAGATGGGTATCATGAAGTTGCATGTTGGAAAAGCAAAAGACTTCGCTGAACTCCAAGCAGAATATCTAAAGTGGGGATCAAAGATTCTTGCACCTCACATTACAAAAATCTTCAACAACATCATACAACAAGGGCTCCTCATAGATTGGACAACTAGTCTGCCAATACCTCTTTTCAAGAGCGGCGACGTCAATAATCCCTCCAATTATAGGACCATCATGATAAACCTTTTGTTTGCAAAGCTATTTGGAAGCAATGTTAGAAAACGAAATTAGCAAGTGAGCAGAAGAAAGAGATAAGCGTGCTAAAGGGCAAGCAGGTTTTAGACCTAAACGTTCCACAACTGATCATTGTATAACTTTAAGGCACATCATTGAAAAAGTTTGGGAGAAGAAGGAAGAAGTCTTTTGTTGCTTTGTTGATTTCAGAAAAGCATTTGACTCGGTTCCTAGGGATAAGCTTTGGCACAGAATGGACGAACCTAGGGTTCCTAAACATTTGAGAGCAGCTGTGCATAGGCTGTATGAAGAGGTGAAAGTCAAAATTAGAACTTCAGCAGGGATTTATGAAAGTTTTAGAAGCGATATCGGGGTCAAGCAAGGTTGCCCACTATCTCCTACCCTTTTTGGTTTATATATCGATGAGCTTGAGGAGTGGTTAAATTCGCAAGGGGGTGATGATATCTATTTGGGCAAGTTTGTTATAAGGCTTCTTTTGTATGCAGATGACCTTATTCTGATTGCTAAATTGGCTCTTGGTTTGAAAGAGAACTTACTATCTCTTGAGCATTTTTGTAGAAGTGTGGGGATGCAAGTCAATATCAGCAAAACAAAAGTAGTGGTCTTCTCTAAGAAAAGAAAACATAACCAGCATAAGGTCTACTTTGAAGACAACATTCTGGAAGAAGTTGCGGATTACAAATACCTCGGAAGTCAACAAAAATCTAAGTTGGAATGGCTGTAGAAAGAAAAGAACTTTGGGGGGTGGGAAAGCATTTTATGCTTTTCAAAATAGGTGTAGAGAGGCAGAGTTATGGGACTCGAAAACCACTCAAACTCTTTTTGGGCTTCTAGTGATTCCAGTGATTCTCTATGGTTGTGAACTATGGGCCAACAGTAAATCCGACATGCAGTGGAGACAAAATGAGAAAATTCAGAAGCGTTTGATTACAAACAAATTTAAGATTAAAAGTGTAGTTCCTTATGATATCTTGTTAAATGTTTCTAGAGCTTCTCCTATTGAAGCAATTGCTATGGTGCAAGTCATAAGGTATTTAAAAAAAATTGAGCAAATGGAAGAGGGTAGATGGTCTAAGGCTGTCTTTAATGATAGATTGTGCAAGAGCAAAAAAACTTGGATGCGGAAAAATAACAAATGGTTTAGTAAATGGAGTATTTGCTTGAACTCGTGTCCCATAAACAACAAAGAGATAAAAGCTTTTGTTATGGAAAAGTTCCACAAGCGTACTTGGGATAAGGAGCTAGGAAGAAAGAAAAATTACTATATTGAAGTGTTTAATCCTACACATAGTCATCAACCAAAAGCATACATAGAGGCCAATATCTCTTGGAGAGCCAAATTTCTTATTGCACTTTAAGGACTAATTCACATCAACTCCATTGTGAAACAGGGTGCTGGAAAAGGCCAAAGGAAGTGTGGGAGGAAAGAGTATGCATTTTTTGTTCTTCCAGAAAAGTGGAAACAAAAAAACACTTCATTTTAGAATGTGAGGCCTTCAAAGACAACAGGGAAAGTTATGCAGATATGCTGGCAGCTAGCTCTTGGGATAATCTATTTAGCGAGGGGTTTGTCAAGAAGCTGGGAGAATTTATTTTGAAGCTTCACAGAAAAAGGGCCGAATACATCAAGCAGATGAAGAAGCAATCTGTCCCATAGGCTATCTTTAGCCTCGTGGACGTTAAAATAATTTCTTTCTTCTTTCTTTCTTTCTTTCAACATAACAAAAATAAGCCATAAAAGCCCACACGTGGGTTGAAATTCTGCTCTAGTAAGATTTCATGCCCTTTTTGGGCAATAAATGCTCTGAAAATGCATGGAATGGGCAAGGTGGATGTCCAATCACCATAATCAACTCAATCCTTGAGGGGAAGCCATCAAATCATGCCTTAAAATGCCTCCATGTGTCAAAACTCTGCTTTAGGTGCTCTATGTCTTCTCTAAGGGGGCTAGAAGGATGGTGTGGCAAACTCTCTCTCAAGCATTGGGGCTCCAAGTGGTATTACAATCCCTCTCTTTTCATCATGGGGATGACCAACATCATCTGGATTTTGGTTCAAGCCATGCCCATTAAACAGTGTCAAGGCTAGCCTGGGGGCATGCTGGGTTCGTTGTGTACATCATAAAAAAAAATTTCAACACTAAGCAAATTGAGCTCAACATTTCACCATCTGGGATCATCAAAGTTCCCAATGCTTTGCTATAGAGGGGCAACGCTGCATTTGCAAGGTCATCATTGCTCTTTGGAAGTGTAGTACAGGATGGGCATCATGTGTAATAAGGGCATGGTGTCTATGCTCTCAAGGCCTTTGTTACTCTATGAAGGACCACCTATCAAAACCATCTCAAACTCAAGTGAAAGTTACCAACCATTAGAGACAATGACCATAGATGCATCATAGCAGACCATACTTAATTCTTAAGGGCATAGTAAGTACTTCAAAGTTTCAAACTAGGATCACCTTCAAATATCTAACTAGACCAAGGCCCATAAAAGTTTTCTCTGCCGTGTTAGGGATGGCTAGATGTTTAACCCTATTAGGTGTTTCCAACCCCTAAGGGGCAATGTTATCATAACCGAACCAATGATCGAACTGGAAAACCCTCTAAACCTAGAACCGAACAGAACTGGTAAAAAACCAAACTAAAGAAACGGTCTACCAAAACACATAAAAATTCAAATTTAAAAAAACAAACAAACAAACAAAACCAAACAAAAAGATATATATTCTTGTGCATCCATATGAATCCAAACCATTTATACACAAATAAGCAAAAGTTCTCAGTGATATAGCATGTAAGGGTGCACATAACCAAAATAGCATCGAGTGCAATCCATTTCTAAACCAAAAATACATCAACAAATAGGCTCTAGATGGCCTCTTCCAAAAAAAAATCATGCCACAACAAATACCCACATATCATCAAAATCATTGCTATATTGGGATCTTCGTCATCAATATCGTCCTCTAAGCATTAAAATAAGATAGAAAAAACTTAGCATGTCAAGTTAAGATTTTGTTTGAATGATGGATGCATGTTTAGCAGGGTCATGATAGAGGAGTTTGAAAACCAATGCCACTAACATCAAGGTACATAGAGGCTTCGTGCTCTTGATTAAATATTGGTTCCATACCCTCATACATGACAAAATCCAATGGAAAAGTTGCAATCCCCCCAATCCCGAAATCCTGAAAAACTGTTAAGTCTGTTGGATTTTGAGTGAGATCTAAAATTCTACTTTCTCCATATGAAATCCAATGAGGTTGGGACCACTCTCACACATCGTGAGTCATTTCATGATAATGTTAAAATTTTAAGTAAAAGGATGAAAATGAAAAATAGAATTTAACATTATCATGAATTTCATAGCAACACTAGGATCATAGGCTTGAATATTAGGCTGCCCCACTCAAAAATCCTTGGTTTTTGTGAAAATTTGTGTTTGGAACATCCTTGGCCAAATTGTACGGAACCAGCTGTTTCAGTACAAAACCAGCCAGTTCAGTATCGAACCAGCGGTTTCCAATAAAGAACCAGCCGCTTCTGAGGATTTTTGGAAAATGATGCTTTCAATACTTCGCTTCTCAAAAACACACCCACTTTGTCTCCGCTTCATGAAAGATTTGTCCTGCTTTCTTTTGCTTGTTCTGCTTTGCTCTCTAACATCATGCATCTTATCTTGCACGTTGACTGTTCTTTTGTAGCACCCTATCTCAGTGACTGCTTTCATGAAGCAATGGGCCTTCACATGAGAGAGAGAGAGATTCTAAAGGCAAAGAAAGAAGTACAGACAGGGATATGGCACCATTTCCATGGAAGGCGACTATCCAACAGAGAACACACCTCTAACTTCTTCTGTAGTAGAGATGATTTTATTGCTATATAGTATAAAAATCCTCTTTCATCTGTCATAGATGGTAGGTAACTATTTGCTAGTCCTCACTTCAATTCATATTACCACAATTCTGTATGGAGAGTGTCTCCACATATGGTTTTCCCCA
Source organism: Pinus taeda (assembly GCA_000404065.3). Classification (NCBI taxonomy): domain Eukaryota; kingdom Viridiplantae; phylum Streptophyta; class Pinopsida; order Pinales; family Pinaceae; genus Pinus; species Pinus taeda. The sequence continues at coordinate 37,458 of APFE031674054.1, read as the reverse complement.
AGAAAGGAGTATGTACCAATATTAAAGTACATATTGCTGGGCTTTATTGAGCTGATCACCAAGTATACAATTTTTTTGCCTCCTGTTGTACTGTATAGTTTAGTGTGTTTCTCTTTTTTCTTACATTTTATGATTGTAGCTACCTACATTTCTCCCAGGGGATGAATCAAGCACCCCTTAGTTGGCTCAGCTGTAGCTTACCTGCTAATTTGTCTTTTTATCATTGTGACCACTTTTGGTTTCTAATGGGGAACAAATTGGGCATTTGGGCTAATCGTTTAAATTTTGGAGCTTCCATAATAGAATATAGAAGCCATGGTTTAAGAAGGTTTAGAAAGTATTCCATGTTGCCATAAATTCCATAAATGCAACATTTGGTTGCTAATTACTAAATTAATGAATCTGGTTCTGACTACTTAGTACATATGCTGATTTTTTGACAGACTTTGTTTTCCAGATGCTCGAACGATTTAATGGACGGCTGCCTGGATATATTGGCTATGGGAACGAGAAGTTATCGTTTTCTCATATTGATGATGTTGCGTACGCTCATGTAGCAGCAATTCATAAAGGCAGAGAAGGTGAAAGGTACCTACTTACAGGAGAAAATGCTTCCTTTGTCGATGTCTTTAATCTTGCAGCCAACTTAACAGGGACTGCACCTCCATCCTTTCATATCCCCTTATGGGTACTTGAAACTTACGGCTGGCTTTCAGTCTTTTGGGCTCGAATCATTGGAAAACTCCCTTTCATCAGTTACGCGGTACGTCTTTCTGGTTTAAAACATGGTTTCGTGGCTTCACAAATTTTAAGATTCTACTCTTGTATGCCCTTAAGACACTAACAAATTTTCATGCAACGTGCAGACTGTATATGTTCTGAAGCATCAATGGGCTTATTCATGTGATAAAGCAAAGACAGAGTTGGGTTATAAGCCCCGAACATTAAGGGAAGGTCTTGCAGAGGTGGTGTCTTGGTTAAAGAGCTTGGATTTGATAAAATACTGAGTTTCTGTAATTTCTATGAAGCTAAATCTAGCAAAGAGTTTTCCTTTCCATATGTATATGGAAATTCTGCAGAGTGTGATATATACAATTTTAATAAACATTAACAGTGCTTTCTGAAACGCTTTCTGTCCTTCTGACTGGTATTGGGCATGAAAACGGAACTATAAGAAGCAATAATATTCCAATATTTCTTCTGTTTGAAAGTTTCTTCCTGGGTTGGTATCATAGTGATCCTGAGCTCAATTTTTGGGCATGTTTAACTTAGGAAGCATCGGCAACAAGTGATTTCAGAAATCTTTGGCCACAACAATGGTAAGTGATATTCTCTTCGTGTAATTCTACTTGGACGATCCACTTGCTTTGCAGAATCATATTATGTTATTGATACTTATAATTGCTTTATGCGGTGGCCAAGTAAAGAAGATAGCAACTATTTAGCCAGAGTTAGTCATAAGCGAGACTGACACAATGCCAACTATTGTTTAGTGTATGCCTTGTTTGATTTTCTAAGAAACATCAAATCTGGAAGGGATGCAATTTCCACAGTTCTTTTATACAATTGACAATCGAATTTTAATACATCATGAATTCGATTGGGTACCTATGATTATTTTATATGTAAAATTATATTTAAATAGGAATCTTAACAGTAACTCATGGTACTTAAAGCGCATGCGTTATATCATCCAATTTGTCCAAATAAAGCCTCAACTATTGTGCCTATCTTAATTAATCTTAGTGAAACAAACTGTGGAATACATAACTATCATTATTCCTTTGCATCTATTCTGACAATATTTGGACAAGAACAAATTCGTATATTTTAAGATAAAAACAAAAAAATGTTACTTCTGAAACCCAAATATTTGACACTCGACATTTTTTTTCTTTGTTCTGACTTTTTCAAACATTTGGATTATCTGTGTTATTCATTTAATTATTGAGGTACCATTATACATTCTTATATGGGGCAATTTCATACAATAAAGCAAAGGATATTCTCCAATAGAGGAAAAGAGAGGACATTAATGTGGGGTACAGGTCATAAGGAATGAAAAGGAACGGGGTACAGCTCAGAGTGAAGGAAAAGGAATGGGTTACAACTCCTAATGAAGGAGGAACACAATTTAAAGGATAAGACATGGAACTTCTTATGAGATGGCAAGTTATAGCACATGATTTCAGTATGTGGCTTTCAATACAACACAAACTCATAACAAGGAAGTTTATATGAAAAAGAGGCTTTGAAGGTTTGATGAAGTGCATGCACTTTTAAGGGAGAAATCATCATCGCTTGTTCAAAATGTGTGCCTATACTTAGTAGATGTGGAAGAGGTTATTTAAAACAATGGAATGTGGACTGTATTGTCGGCAAAAGTTGCAAAATATGTTGAGTGTCTTTGAATTATTACAATAAATTAATCCAACATTCATAAATGGAATCTTTTGCTAGAAAGAAACAAAAGAAGTTTCAAGAAAGAAAGAGGCCAGTAGTTGATTTTATTTGGCTAAGTGACGGTGTAATAAAGAAAATGGTATCATCCAAGTAGTGGAGGATGAAGGGCAATGCAGGGATTGGAAAGCTAGGGCAATGGTTGGCCATTGAACACTAGAAACTATATGCACGATAAATGGAAGGACCAAGAAGTCATCCAAGAAGCCTAAAACAAAATTAAACCAATAGATTATGGATGGCAATGACAACAAAAGCTGCAAAATATGGTGAGCATCATTGAATGATTACAATAAATTAATTCAACACTTATAATGAAATCTTTTGCTGGAAGGAAACAAAAGAAATTTCAATAAAAAGGCCAATGATTGATTTTATTTGGCAAGGTGATAGTCCAATGAAGAAATTGGGATTCTCCAAGCGATGGAGGAAGAAAGGCAGTACATAGAATGGAAAATTAGACCAAGGGTTGGCCATTGATCACTAGAAAGTTTATGCAACATAAATGGAAGGACTAAGAACTCATTTGAGAAACCTAAAACAAATTGGCTCCAATTGTAGAAGCCACATTCAACTTTTAAATTTAATGATGTGTCTAAGAATAATCTCAATTAAATATGGGGCAAATGCTTACACTAGTACTCAAACAGTGAAGCATATTTTCATTGTTAGAAATCATGCATTCTTTATATGTATGCAATTGAATAGCAATGCAATATTACGTAACACATAGAATAGTCCAATGGGATAACTCATGTGGTCAAGTGTTTTGGGCTTCATGCGTGAGGTGTTGGGGTTGATCCTTTGTACTCATTGTTCTTCTTCCCCGTGTCACTCAATGTCCTTGTCATGTTAGGTTCCATAATCAACATCAATGGGTTTACATTGAGTATCATTTCTGAAATGTGGGGGAGAGCCTAGGGGTTTCACAAGAATGTTTTCCTTTGGGAAAAAACATGCATAATAAAGTATTTCAAGGAGAATAATCTTTAGTATGTTTTCGTTAACTAGAGGACATTTGCACATGCTCTCATTCATCATTACATGTAAACCACATATTTATACATGTATATATCAATTACAACACTATTCCTATATTCCTAATGGACAACTAAATTGAATTTGCAATGTTAGGCCATTATATGATCTTCCCCATTCCCACATATGTTCATTTGTTTGTACATTCATGACCAAGTAGTATTATGAAGTGCATCAACACTTTTGCAACCAAAAGCTTGTGCTTTGTGGCTTTGCCACAATTTGCAAACTACTCTTACCACATTCACAAACTTAACTTCGGCCATCCATAGACCTTCCACTTGCGATACTTGAAAATCCTTATTGTAGAACTTGCATCCTTCTTTATGGCATTTGCAAACATTTCCTACAAAATTCATAAGATGTCATTGGAAAACCCACAAACCTTACATATTGAACTATAAAGTTCCTGTAAACTCAATATCTAGAACAATTGTAAACACCTAGATAATAACATTTTAAATATCTGAACTTCTATTTACAATATTCCTAGATAGTGTGGCGTTCATAAGAACACAATATACATAAATACAAGTATGATCGAAATCCACATCATTGAAGTTTACAAGAACCCAACATACATAGATTCAAGTATGATTGAAATGTGCAACATTGAAGCCATCTTTGTGATGTGCGAATTTTCTGTTGAGTAAACTCTTTGTCACTGTATCAATAATCATTAACCTTGTTTTAGAGAACCAAGATTTCACATTTTGCTTTTCCACTCACTCAACATGGTGAAATTATACCCTGTTTTAAAGTAATAATTAGTTGCATTGATAAAATAAAATTCTAGCTTGGGAAGGGTATGCAATCATGCTATGGTTCTAGAATGGTTTAGTAGTGCTTCATGTTTCAAAAAACCCCCCTATCTCTAAATGGGTTGGTTCAATATTTTATATTTGACATCAATATTTTTCCTTTATGTTATGATCCTTGCGTCTTAAAAATGATAAGAAACCAATAATTACAATCCACTTTGAGGAATAAGCCTCCTTATATAATAAATACAATGAACAAGACTACATTTGATGATCCTAAGACTAGGTCTCCTTAGTATATATTCCTGAGACAAATGATACAATTATAATAAAATGGGACCATGAGGGGTTCTATCCTATATAACAATATAACAATAGTAATGTAATCGCTCAATATCTAAGGCCTAATAAGGGGTTTTGGAAGTTAACATGGAGCTTATATAGCACTTAACATGCCCCTCCCCTTCAAAGAAGTGTTGTTCTCAAAACTTAATTATTTGTGGGTGTTTATGCATGAAACACTCATTTTCCCATGCCACTTCCTCCATTTGATGAGGTACTCAATAATTGCTCGATTTTTCAACTGCTTAGTCCTCGTTTCCAAAATTGTTTCTAGTGTTAGAAATACAGGGGGGGGTGAATCAATATTTCGTGCAAATAGTATTTTCACTTTTCTTTTACGATGTTAATGAGCAACTGAGTTAAGATTTTCTAGATAATATATGTAGATTGTGACTAATATATGAAAGCATATAAATGTAAAGCACATCAATGGATCAACAAGCACATCATCACATAGGAACACCAGATATTAGGTGGAAAACCCAACTGGGAAAAACCACCATTGTTGTTGTCTTTGTCTTATTATTATAAAGAAAATCTTCTATTACATCTTGTACTAGCGCAGACTCTTACCAGTGCATAAGCTCCTATTTGCTATAGGCTACCACCTCCTCTTGTTTCTCTAGATACCACTCTAAGGAAGCCACTACTCCCTAATCAATTTTGCCGAACACTGCCAGAAGGAAGCTACCACTCCCTCGCCGAAGGCTTCAACACTCAAAGCCTCTGTGGACCATGTTTCAAAATCTTTCACACTAGATCCACCTAAATTAAACACAAATCTTGTAGACCATGTTTCATCCAATTTTCAAACTAGACCCACATACAACATTCTATATAATCTCAATAACTAAATACACATTTGATGTATGCACAATTGTCAAGAAAATTCTCTCCACAATAACCAAATTAGTTATTGGCAAGCCATGGCCACAAACATCAACAATCAATCAAAGTATCTACTTATACAAGTCATGCTCAAGCCCACCACAAGATAAATACTCATAAACCATCAACAACATACAACCACAAAAATCCCTCACTCATCCAACACATCAATGCCAAACCCTAATCCAATAGCTTCATGATGACAATACATCTTCATACAAAATTATGACATTCCACAAAATTTATTCATACATGACTCATCTCATCACTCTAGCCAACACTTTGACTTTACTCAAATTCAACCATTATATTAGCTCATCATACATCAAGCTTTGTTAATTCAACTAACATATGGAAGATATGACTCTAATGAAGTTATTTTCTACAACCACAACTTGTTACCTCAATATCTCTGCCAAACATATCTATGGAAAATACATTAATGGCAATAAAAAACGTACTCATCATATGCATCTACAAGCATTAGTGCTACAAAAGGTGTCAACCAAGGACTTTGTCACAATAATTCTCTAAAACTGAACTTTGGTTACTATAATAAATATTGGAAGTCTCTAAACAAATGTGTATTTACTCTCTTGCATCAAATACCTGCAATAAGCACATTAGTCTGCAGTCACTGTAACAATTCCTGCATTGAAGCATATGCCATGCATGAAATCATCAATACAATTTTTCTGAGGACTCATCAAAAGACAAACATTAACATTACACCCATCAAGTTCATAGAAGAACCTCTAATTTTTGAAATGTGCATTCACTTAACCCCTGCATACAATCTCTTCCATACCTTTGTCATAAATGAAAACAAAGTGATGATCTCAATGGTCACCATACTGCACATTCACCTCTGCCGCTTTAGGATCTTTTTAAATACAACAGAAGCTAATCCATAGTCATGAAGATCAAGACCTTATGACAATCTTTGGATACACAACTCTGTCATATACTTTTTGCAGTCACACTAGATGTTCAATGCTCAACAAGAATTATAGTAACCATAGTTATATAATGTGCATACACACAAGGAAACCTCCAACAGATTAGCTGTCATGCACCCATGCTAATTGATTAAGTGAGGTCTTGTATAATCATTAAGCTTGGTTGATCGAGTAGTCTTCATTAAACAAGATCAGATCTTAACTATGTGCACTGGATAGATCTAAGGAGAAGAGCAGTGAATATATGGTGCACATAAATCTTGAGAGATCTCCAACAAGAATATGATGCATATAAACAAAGATGAACCTCCAATTATCTAAAATTGGGTGTGCATAAAAGAAAACCTCCAATGATTAAGACATGGTGCATATTGACAAAATGAACCTCCATAGATATGGATCTTTCAACAATTAAAAACTATACACAATTGATCCAAACCAAAAGATAAACTTATTGTCTATGTGTATACTTAAGCAATGTCTACCTTCAGATTCTCTACTCAACAGATCAATGCGCACTGATGAAATAGGACCATATCATTTTCATTGATATATGATGTAAGTAAACTGAGATTGTTCAAGGAATACTTGCCAAATCATCATATCTATGCACATTTAGATCACTGAAATCTTAATCGACACTTGCTCACTAGTGCACTCACATGTTCTAGAACATCACTCATGAAAAATACACACTTAGATTGATCAAACTCCTTGCATTTTTATAGATTTTCTTCCTTAAAATTACCATGGGAAAATCCAAAGATATTGTTGATGGTAATGTTGACCATATCAAATAGACATTAGACATCCTTGCACACAAGAATTCCTTAGGCAATTCAATGGTTCTGCAAGCAAGGTTTTTAATTTCTTCACCTACAAGTTGGGTAACTCAGTTCTCAAAGCAAAAGAGGTGCGTTATAACTCGACCTGCGAAGTAGGTGACCCACGTTATAGCACGGGTTGCTCAAAACAAAGTGTGTGTTACCAAGATTCTCTGCCTAGAACTTTGTCAAACTACTTAAACACTTTACCAAGCATCTTCAGAGCATGTCCAACTTCCTTTGCAAGCATCAAGACATCATCATAAGACTCTACCCTTTCTAGATACCTCTGCATTCTCTTGTAATTCCTCTATAAGCATCACAACTTGATTGACCTGTTGATGTCAATGTTGACTTGTTGACATCAATGTCAACCATGTTTCCAACGTTCTCCCCCTTTGGCGGGATGTCAACTTCTTGCAAAACACCAAGTCATAAATTCCTTCTCTCCCCCTTTGCAATCAATGGAAAAGGGAAACTCATAGCAATGCCAACATTAGCATACAACACCATACAAAATGAGCTTCAAATCCTTTTCTCCCCTAAAATGCTCAACACCATACAAAATGATCTTATGATAGAAGTTGATGTTTCTCCTGCAAAATAAGTATGTGAAACAAAGAGCTCGGTTGCAAAACATATCTTGGATCAACACCATAACCTCTCATGTTGACCATGCTCCCCCTAAGCATATAATGGGGCTGCAAACATACTATCTTTGCTACTATACCAACACTTCTACTTCTCTGTAGTAAACATCCTTGCCAAGTTTAAGAGACTAATTGACTTTTGACTAATGATGTACAATGATGTGTAATACAAGTACAAATCTTCTTGGAGAAAATACATGGTTATAATAAGCACATATGACTGATATATGACTCTTCTTTAAGCATGCCTATCACCAACCAATGACTCATGACTACATGGACCTAAGTTACATCATTCAATCCAATGATCCGATACAAAAATGAGATAAGGGTTATGTCAATGATACACAAGGCAAGACTTTGACATATAATAGCCCATACATAGTTGAACAAGGCACACCTCACACCTCTACAATACATGTTGGACACAATGTGTCTCTCAATGCATCAAAAAATGAAATAATAATGTTACATGGCTTATACAAATGCACACATCTTCTCTCATCCATGAGCAATAATATGTGCTCTATCTAGAAGTAGTGAAAGTACAATACCATAGCACATGCTAACATGTGGTTTCTTTCAATACCTCAACCATAATCTAAAATCTCAATAGCAACATAAATGTGTTGTCAATGAAGGGTCTTTGTAGCATCTAAAGTCCTCACAAGCCATTAAATATAACATCAAGTAACACTGATTAGTTGGATATCAAATACCAATCAATTACAATAATAAGCTCTTTGTAGCAAGGTTATGGCAAGAGCACAAGATAACCAATATAGGTATCAAGAACGTGATAATTTGATCATGACATAGTGACAACAATATATCAATCATGAGGCTCAACCATATAGAAACATTCTTCTATAGCACCAACTCTAGCTTTGGGCAACAAATCAACAAGCAACAAAACCATCACTAGCACCAAATGAGTTAATACACCATCAATACTTCCAACACCATTAATGAGTGGTCAATTAGATAGTGCACCAAAGAAGCAACGTAAGGGAACTGATCTATACAACAACAACAACAATATAAGATTTTGCAATGAAGCACCATCAACAACTCATTAACTCATCATATATTTTGACCTATCGCTATCAGGGTCAACACACTCTCTACTCATGAGATAAAAATCCCAAGCAGCATACACATATCAATATCAGCTACATACTTCTCAAACTATGATAACTCCTACAATAAACCAATGTCAGATACGTGCATTCTCTTTTATGTTATCAAGGAACCATAATGCCAACAATGGATCACTAAAACACTAGAAGCATATGAGATGCTCCCCCTATGCATGTGTCATCTTCTTATGATCTCTCTCCTAAAGAGATTTGTGCTCATGCTCACATCATAAATCCTCTATCAAAATCTTGATAAAAATAGCCTCAACAGATGCAACATTAGTAGAAAAAATCTTGAAGCATATAATCAACATAAGAAAGGATAGGAATTTGCAAACCCTAGCCACAAGTTATCCCCCAAAAAACAAAAATAATCTAACAACACATGTTTTCATCTCATATTACAGTAACTACATCAGTCAAGAGAATAAGAGAAAACCCTAGCTCACATCAAATATGAACCTTAAACATGCACATGGGGTCATATTCTTTGGTTTCCATGTCTCCAAAACATCATTAAAGTTGAACTAATGAAATAACACACATGTAAACCTTCTTTTCCATGCATTGCTCCCCCTGAGCTCATCCACCTCTTATGCACTTATGCAATCCTTTTATAAATATGCATAAGGTATAATAGAATGCAGTGGGGACTATCTCCCCTACTTCTCTGGCTGCTACTCCTTCCTACAAATCTTAATAAACTACTTTTGATTGGACGTCCTAAAAATTCTAGACTTCCTATAATATTTGGCCATGTGTCCAAGATTTCGACATGCATACCACCTCATATGGTTAAGATAAGAATCTTGTTTGATGTTGGTGCTAGGTCTTAGCCTTGGATGTCTTTTGCCTCTACTCCATTTTCTATATTTGCAGTAAATGACCTTGTGGCCAAACAGGTTACAAGTAAAACAATAACTATTAAATAAACTTTTATACTTGAAGATTGATCCTCTCTCTGATATTGATTGCTTCCTTGCTTGTGAGTGACTTGATTGAATCTACTTCGTTGGATCTTATTGCTTCACGTATTATGTTGACCATTAATTCTCTTCAGCTGCTTAGCATAACTGTGTGGATCTGTGTCTATTGGATTTGAATCCTTGTTGTTATGGTTCTAAGTGACATTGTATTCAAAACCTATCTTAATTAGAGAGTGTTGATCATTAATAATATTCTCTAGTGATTTAGATGCCTTTACCCATTTGAGGCTCCAATATGGATGATACTTTGTTTTGCAGAATGTTTCCTTAATGCCACAATATTTTATTCCAACTTCTCGTAATACCTCACTTTCTCTTGAAGTTGTTTCATCAAAACTTCCTCTATTCTTTTAGCTTCTTCGAGGTGACTCTTTAGCAGGTTTATTTCTTCAAAACACTATCTTTCATTTCCAAGTCTTTGTTCATATTTATAAGCCTATCAATTTCTTTGAATGCATTCAAAATCATATGTTTCACAATGATCTGATTCACTAACCAATTGATAATCAAGAGCCATAAGAACTTTGTAATCAAATTTAGAAATTGAATCTTCATCTACCTTATCATCCAATGTATCTTCACTATATTCATTAGAATAAAAACTTTTCTGCTTCGAGAAATTACTTTTGACATTTTTCTTGGAGATGTTATTTCCCTTCTCTTTCTTATCAACATTATCTTGGTATGGGAATTTAGCAGCATAGTTTCCAACCCTTCCACAAGTAAAACATTTAAATGAGATCTTACCTTTGAAATTTTTGGTTCCCATTGCAACTTCCTGACGAAGCTTTCCTCCTCTTCATTTGAGATATAGTATGTTTTTTCAGGGTCTTTCTTTTGTTTGCCTTTGCTTGTAGCTTTGAAGGCAACTTCTTTGGCTTATGATGGTTCCCTTTTGTCCTCATTTGGTAGGATGTCAAAATCCCATGGAGTCTTTCTAGGGATAGTTGACTCAAATCTTGCATTTCTTCAATTGTCGAAGCTTTAGCATTGAACGTGGGAGTTAGAGACCTTAATATATTCTCAAAAATTGTAGAGTCCACACATTTATCACTAAGACCCTTCATAATATTTACTACTTCATCTACTCTAAGGAAAAAATTGGCAACACTTTCATCTTCATGCATTTTAAGAGTTTCATATTGAATTCTATATGATTTTAACTTAGAACATTTTAACTTTGTATCCCCTTCATAGTTGATTACGAATTCATCCCAGATTTATTTTGTGGTGTTGTATTGCATTGCCTTCACAAATTTTGATTTTGCAAGACCTACCATAATAACATTTGTTTCTTTGGCATTGTTTTCATATTGTTTCTTGCCTACATCATCTGATGGAATGGATCTAGGGTATTGGTACCTACTTTCTATTTCTCCCCAAACATCAACTCTAAGAGATTACAAGTAAAACCTCATTCTAATCTTCCACAATGCGAAATTTGTTCCATTGAATTGATGTGGCTTGGTTGATAAGACTCTGTCATGGTTGCTCATTTTGCAGGATCTTCCTTCTAGCAATCAAACTACTTCTTGAAGGACTTGGATCTGATATCAATTGTTAGAAATACTGAAGGGGGGAAGTGAATCAATATTTCATGCAATTAGTATTTTCATTTTTCTTTTACAATGTTAATGAAAAAATAATTTAAACATTTCCAGATAACATAAGTAAATTGTGAGTAGTATATGAAAGCATATACACATAAAGCACATCAATGGATCAACAAGCACATCATCACATAGGAACATTGGATATTAGGTGGAAACCCCAAATGGGGAAAACGATTGTTATTGTTGTTTTTGTCTTCTTCTCATTATTACAAAGAAAATCTTCTATTACATCTTGCACTTGCGCAGATTCTTACCAATGTGCAGGCTCCTACCTACTAGAGGCTACCACCTCCTCTTGTTTCTCCAACTACCACTAGAAGGAAGCCACTACTCCATGATCAATTTTATCATCCACTATCGAAAGGAATTGACCACTCCCTTGTTGAAGGCTTCAACCCTCAAACCCTCAGTGGACCATGTTTCAAAATATTTCACACTAGATTGACCTCACTCAAACACAAATACTCTAGGCCACATTTCATCCAATTTTCAAACTAGACCCGCATACAACATTCTGTTCAATCTCAATAACTGAATAAACATCTGACCTTTGCACAATCATCAACAAAAATCTCTTTCCAATAACCAAATCAGCTATTGGCAAGTCATACCCACAAACATCAACAATCAATCAAAGTCTCTACACATACAAGGCATACTCAAGCTCACAACAAGATAAATACTCATAAACTATTAGCAAGATACAACCACAAAAATCCCTCTCACTCAGCCAAGACATTAATGCCAAACCCTATCCAACATCATCACAATGAAAATACATCATCATACAAAATTTTGACAATCAACAACATTTATTCATGCATGACTCATCACATTACTCTATCCAACACTCACCCAAATTCAACCATTACATTAGCTCATATACATCATGCTTTGTCAATTCAACTAACATATGGAAGATATGACTCCAGTGAAGTCCTTTCTTGCAAACACAACTTGTTGCCTCAATATCTCTGCCAAATATATCTTTGGAAAACACATTAATGAAAACCAACAACTAACTCACCATATGCATTTACAATTGTTAGTGCTACAAAAGGTGTCAACCAAGGAATCTGTCACAATAATTCTATGAAACTGAACTTTGTTTACGACAACAAATATTGATAGCCGCTTGTTGTAGCTACAACAACCCCCATTTTGGCTTGGTATTTCTTTTACAATAAATGGGGACCCTTGTTCGATTGATCAAATTGCTTCTCATTTTGCTTGCTTTTGGTCTTATTTTGCGTCTGCATTAAGTGACATTTTTTGTGTTTGCCCCTTTCCTCACATGACGAAACTTGTATCACTTCACGTTATTATTCCTCTCCTCAGAGCGATGCTTGCACCATTGGTCTCATTTTTGTTATATCACCTCACATTTCGCATTTGATTTATAGAATTTACCTCTATCTTCACCCTTTGATCACCTAATTCTTGAAGGTAAATGATCTCGATATCTTATTTGACACATACAATATACGCACATCTCTTTGAAAACTTGATTATTTTTGTGACACCTTCCTTTTAATCTTCTTCATGAGTTTTGGTCCAACTTTTGTTTCACATGGATTTTCATTTCATTAACTTGATGATATATAAATACATTTTATATTAATAGTTGTGTTTACATAAGATTAATTGTAACATATTAGTTATATATTATACTTGTAACATATTAGTTATATATTTAATGTATATAATGTATATATAAAACCATCAAATTCATTTAAAACAAAACAAATAATCATTTTGTAAATATATTATATAAGTTGCATATTTATTTTGTAAATATCATTCTTTTAACCCATGCCATTTCATCAATCAATCAACAAACATGATAAACCATGCCATCAGCCAAAGACTTCCTCACTTTAATTTTCGTTGTTACTAAACTCATCGATTTGCAATGAAAAGTCATTTTTGTTCACTAAATTCCACGTTCCAAATGACTATGGTGTATATTATCATAGGTCACAATGCATTAACATTAAAACTATGTATAATCTTGATGAGGAATTTTTTAATATAGTCCATATGTCTTAATAGATTTTTATTTTGGTGTTATTTACCGGAATATCTCTACAACATACTCTACAGATGGAGAGTAAATATCAATTTTAATTCATATGGCACACATTTGCAACTTGGGCATTTAAATAGTTAGCCATATGAGAAATTAATTAGCCATTTCAATTTTAATTCATATGGCACACATTTGCAACTTGGGCATTTAAATAGTTAGTCATATGAGAAATTAATTAGCCATTTAAACCGGGTAATTTCTCACGTGTTGAGTTAGAGCATTTCTAGGCATGAAATTTTTGGTGCTAGAAGGACGGCCACAAATTTCTATTTGTGTGAAATTTTATCTTGTTTATCATGGCTCATCCTTGGGTCATGCATTTAGTTCACTTGAACCTACTAGGAACTTTCTCAAGAAACCTATCCTATCTTTGATTAGACCAACATATGACGGTGAGAGTTGCATGATACCTGTCGATCATGTTTCAATTTTTTTAGTCAAATGCAATTCCTTTAATATCGCTTGTGATAACGAGATTTGTAGGTTATTCGCTCTCACATTTAAAGGTCGAATTAGAGGTTGGTATGCTTCACTTCGAGATAAATCTATTCATTCTTGGGAACACTTTGTTCAAATGTTCCTTTCAACACATCAATTTTATGAGTATGAAAATTATGTTTAGATATAGGAACTTTGATGATGTAAGAAAATGAATCAATTGATGAATTTTATTCCCCCTCAAAGGTCTTCCTTCTGAAGATGATTTATTACAATGTTTTCAATTTCTCGTTTCTTCCAGTAAATATAATGAAACTAAATCAAAAGAACAAGACACTCTTAATGTATTTCTTAATCTTGTTCAACATACTAATCAATCTCATTTAATTTCAGAAAAAACTCACACCTCAAGAAATTAATTATGAACAATGTGATAATTTTCCTTTGAAAGCATACTCAATTTTAACAGAAAATCCATCTTCACTCCACACTTTTCATCACATCCATGATGAGGAAAATCATATGGATGTGCATACCATGATATACTCTGGAGTTCATTATTTTTTGTACCCAAGCCTTTTCCAAGATCAGAGTACAACTCATAATGATATTATATATCTAGCCGATGAAACACTGCTTTCAATCTTTTTTTATTATCATATTTCGTGTGAGAAGGACTCTTTGTTTATCCTTGATAATTTTCAATCACCTTTCTTTCTTTTCGTTGATTCTTTTGACTCAAACCAATTACATCAATTTCAGGAAAGGGAGGCCAAATATGATACATATTTTGATGATGAGATTGTTGAAATACCTTCGTCACAAAGAGACCTTCATTCAAATCTGTCAATTGATTCATCTTCTATTGTTTCACATTTTCTTGTGCATAAACACATTTTTTTATACACTGATATACACGATTATCAAGTTTCCAATGATTTTCATATTAATGATCCTATGGAAGCTTGTCATGATAAAATCTCTTTGCCTTGTCTTCCTAGTGTTAGGTCTTCTAGTTCTCCTTCGAATTTCAATAGCATTAGAATAGGTAATCATGTATATAATACTGACATCTTTCAACAAACTTTGACATCTAAAGGTATATCATCTCAACTAAGTTTGTCAGATTATTTTTCTTGGAATGATCTTCAAGAGGTGTTATGTATTCGCCCTTTCTTTCATGATTCTTTTGAAATTTTCTTAAAATAATTCCTTCAAGGGAAGATTGTTATACATATCGTTTGTTTGTTTGTTTGTTTTGTTTTGTTGTGTTTTGTTTGTTTGTTTGTTTTGTTTTGTTTTGTTTTTGTTTTTGTTTTTTTTTTTTTTTTATAACTTCTTACGATTAGATGTGTATAGTTGTGTTTTTATTTCTTATATATTTGTTCTACTTCACTTACTAATGCATATCATATCTCTGATTGCAAGAACAAAACTGATGATGCCTACACTGGAAATATACATACACTCAATAAGTTTTACCCATGCAAATTTATGTATAGTGTATATACTAGAATAAAATTAGTTTATATTGTTTTAGATTAATTTTCTTTTTCAAAGCGGATATATTTTCTTATTAACATATTTCTTGCTTGTGATGGTTATCAATATACACCTATAAGCCTTTATCATTACTTGTTTATAAACTTGTAAGTTTTGAAGGAATTTACAATATCAATCTAGTAAGCAAGGAAACTCATCTTGATTAAAATTCTTGAACATAACTGCCTTAGTTTTTTTTTTTAAATAAAATGCCAAATTTATTAATATCCCACAAGTCAAAAAGAATTTGGTTATGACATAAACATTATTTCACATCAACTTTTTATGTTAAACGCTTATTTTATTTTGTCTTATAATAATTCTTAATGCATTTGGCTCATAATTTTGCTTTATCGTTTTTGGTTGAGTCTTTACTCTTGTCACACATTTTGATTATTCTTGTGTCCTAGTTTGGTGCGGTTTGTTTCATATCCTTATTTTCTTATGGGGAGATATTTCTCTTTTCCAAGTGATAAATGTTCAACCTTTCAAAGAAAGAGATAGCTTGAGTCTAACTCCATAAATCCCACCCATCCCACCACTTCAAATTTCACAAGTTAGGTCCATCTATTGTTGTCTTGGTTGTTTCAGTTATGATATGGGTGACATGTTGATCTTTTATATCTCATTTATCTTCATAGTTGAGAATATTTAAAAACTTGTAGACAGGTTGAAGGTTGTAACTCATTTTTATCATGTTAGTCTATTTTTGATTCATTCATCATTAATAGTTAAAGGGTTCTTCAAGATTCTTTGTTAGTCTTTCTTTCCGGAATCGTTGTGTTAAAATATAAAAAGATAAATAAATAATGCAAATCATAAGATGAAAAGCAAATTAAAAGCCATGATATGTAGTACTTTTTACATAAATTTCTGCATCACCCCGCTCTCTTCACTCAATTGCAAATTAATATACTAAAAGCAATTCTCTATGTTGAATATCGAAAGGGTGGCAAAAAAGAGTTGTGAGAAGTGCATGTAAACTCGTCGGGGCTATGGATGCTTGTTGGCAGCAGGTAAATGTATACATGATGCTATGGAAACTTCATCGGGGCTATGGACGCTCACTGACAGTGAAGCAATGCCAAGTTAAAGAAGTCAAATATGAACAAAGCATGCATTTGATTGGCATTAGATGTTGCTAAGTAGTCAATTCTTAAGTCTTCTCTTGACATAATTTTGATTTTGTTTTATTCAGGATGAAGATAGATTGTAAAGTATTTTTGAAGATCTATTTTCCTATCATTCAATGATCATAATTTATTTTTGACACACAATTTTTTATGTTACAAGTTTCTCTTATTTACAAGTTACCCATTACCCTCTTCCTTTTGATGTAAACAGAGATAACTGGTTCTCCCAGTCTATCACTAGTTGTTGTAGATGCAACAATCCCCATTTGGCATGGTATTTCTTTTACAATAAATGGGGACCCTTGTTCAAGGGATCAAATTGCTTCTCATTTTGCTTGCTTTTGGTTTTATTTTGTGTTTGCATTAAGTGACATTTTTTGCATTTGCCCCTTTCCTCACATGATGACACTTGTATCACTTCACGTTATTATTCCTCTCCTCAAAGCGTTGCTTGCACCATTGATCTCATTTTTGTTATATGGCCTCACATTTCACATTTGGTTTATAAAATTTGCCTCTATCTTCACCCTTTGGTCACCTAATTCTTGAAAGTAAATGATCTCGATGTCTTATTTGATGCATAGAATATAGGTGCATCCCTTTGAAAACTTGATTATTTTTGTGATGCCTCCCTTTCAATCTTGTTGATGGATTTTGGTCCAACTTTCGTCTCACATAGCTTTTCATTTCATTAATAATATGTAATGCATTTTATATTAATATTTGTGGTTACATACAATTAAATGTAACCTATTGTAATATATTAGTTGTATTATAATGTATATATAAACAATCACACAAAATAAAGAATCATTTTGTAAATATATTATATAAACTGCATATTTATTTTGTAAATATCAATTTTTTAACTCGTTCCATTCCATCCATCAATCAACAAACATAATAAACCGTGCCATCAACCAAACACTTCCTCACTTTGATTATCGTTGTTACTAAATTCATTGATATGCAATGAAAAGTCATTTTTGTTCCCTAAATGCCACGTTTCAAATGACTATGGTGTATATTCTCATAGGTCACAATGAGTTAACATTAAAACTATGTATAATTTCGATGTGGAAATTTTTAATGTATTCCATATGTCTTAATAGATTTTTATTTTGGTGTTATTTGCAGCAATATTCGTACAACACACTCTACAGATGGAGAGCAAATGTCGATTTTAATTCATATTTTTATTTTGGTGTTATTTGCAGCAATATTCGTACAACACACTCTACAGATGGAGAGCAAATGTCGATTTTAATTCATATGGCACACATATGCAACTTTGAAGATGCCAAAAGCAGTTTCAATAGCATTAGTTAGACTAGGAATCCGTGGCGTTCTTGAGCAGGAACAACGAGCCTCTGTAAGAGGAGCGTTGGGAGAAGTGGGTAGGGGAAGTGTGAGGATGAATTGGATTAAAAAAAAACATAGAGCGCTAGTGAGCGTGAGTCAGAGGCAACCCTGGCCAGAAGGCAGCGTTGTGAGGAAGGAAACGCGAGAACGCAGTGCCAGAGGCAACATTGCTAGGGGGTGAAAACTCAACAGCATAGAGGTTGAAAGGGACTGACGCAGTGGGGAGAAGTAGCACGCAGGTAAAATTTGAGAAAATGTTGCAATGAGGAGCGCAAGGTTGGCAGTGAGAACTCAGCAATGTGCAACGAGAAGCGCAACATTTTGGGGCAGAGGATCAGAATCCTCTTTAGAGGATTTTGAAATTCATTAAACACAACGCAGAGGATCTACTGCTTGGGGTGCAAAGAATTTTGTCGTCCATTTCATACCTATACATTTATGCATTGCCATAGTTTATATGAAAGGGCTATCTTTGTCCTGCGATTTTTTCTAAGTTGACCATCTTATTGTGTACATAACAAGAATTACATTAGAGTTGCTTTTTAGTTTTGATATATAGAAAGAAAGAAATTATTTTTAATGTCCACTGGGATAAAGATAGCTTATGGGACAGATTGCTTCTTCATCCGCTTGATAGTCTATGGGACAGATTGCTTCTTCATCTGCTTGATGTATTCGACCCTTTTTCTGTGAAGCTTCAAAATAAATGCTCCCAGCGTCTTGACAAACCCGTCGCTAAATAGATTATCCCAATAGCTAGCTGCCAGAATATGTGCATAACTTTTCCTGCTGTCTTTGAAAGTCTCACATTCTAAAATGAAATGTTTTTCTATTTCCACTTTTTCAGAAGAACAAAAAATTGCATACTCTTTCCTCCCACACTTCCTTTAGCCTTTTCCAGTGCCCTGTTTCACAACGGAGTTGATGAGAATTAGTTCTTCACTGAGCAATAAGAATTTTGGTTCTCCAAGAGATATTTTAATATATTGTGTTTGCAATATATATATATAATATATTATATCTTATGGTTCTCATAGGTTATATGATTTGTTTTATATAGTTGTATATTGATACATTATACATGACATTTAATGTTATTTCTTTTTTAAAAAACAACTTTTGCCTATAACAAGGACACATATTGAAACAGTTGTTTATTCTTGTTGTTTGGTCTTATAAAATGAGTTAAACAAGATTTGTTTGTAAGATAGATAATGATTTATTTATCTTTACAATTTTTTTCTTGCATCAAGTAGAGAAAATTACTCTCTTCGCTCATATAAAATTTATAATTAACTCATTACGTAGTGGATCTCAGGTATGTAAATAAGGTCATTTTCGTAGTTTTCTAGTAGGGTTACTTTATTTGCATTCGTACTAAAAACGTTCTTAGATTTTAAAATTACTTTGGGATTTACTAGTGAATCTTCATCCTAGGATCAAACACAGTTCTTCTCCGTTCCAATTAGAACATTTTTCGCTCTTTACTAAGGACGAGGCTATCCTGTGCTTAGTCAAGATAGATTTCTGTTTATGTTCATTTGCATCTTAAGATTAGTTGCATTTCTTTCTTTTATTTTTCAAGGCTCCTTGCAAAGGAGCAAGCATCACAGTGGCTTGACTGAGCCCTCGTTTCAATCAAATCATTAAGGATCATATCACCTAAACATTATCACACAGATGACTCATTTTCCCTTCAGTCTATTACTCATGAATAATCATCACTCATAAGTAGTTTGAAGGTCATTCTTGTTCATATTGTACATACTTGTTTAAGTAGCATAAAATAGGTTAACTTAGGCTAGTTCTTGGACACGAGTAACTAGAAACCCATTTGAACCAGTGAGAATTGCCATCACAACGAAAAGAGTCAATCGAGACTCTAACCGGGTAATTTCTCACATGTTGAGCCAAGGCATTTACAAGCATCAACACCTCTAAACAAATGCATGCTCATTGTCTTGCATCAAATCATTGTAATAAGCACATTAGTCTGTATTCATTATAGCAGTTCCTGCGTTGAAGCATACACCATGCATGAAATCATCAATACTATTTTTCTAAGGACTCATCAAAAGACAAACATCAACATTCATTAGAGGAAATTTTAGCCTAAAAGTGCCCATGAAATTTTCATGTACATAATATGTAAAGCAATGAAAATCCTTTAAATTTAAAGAGGTACATGTAAATATTTTGGAGGGAAAATAAAAATAAAAAGATTACTTTTTTTAATTGTATTTTTGGCTTATCTCATTATAAATTTAGTCAAATTTCAAATGTAGACACTCGTTGGCTGCACAATTAAATTCTTCATCCAGTGAGTACCCATTATGCATACTTTTGAGGAGACCCACATTGATAAAAATTGAAGATACATTAAGCAAATATGCTCAACACACTTTTTTTTAATGTATTCTCAATTTTGATTAATGTGGGTCTTCTCAATTTAATTATGCATCCTACGAGTGTCAACACTTGAAATTTGAGTAAACTTGTAAGGAGATAAGCCAAAACTACAATGAAAAAAATAGTTTTCTTCTTTTACCTCCAAAATTCATAACTATTATTTTATTTTTTTCCTTAGGAGGCCACTTTTAGACTGAAATTTCCTCTAATGACACCCATCAAGTTCATAAAAGAACCTTTGATCTTTGAACTATGCATTCACTTAACCCCTGCATACAATCTCTTCCATACCTCTCTCATGAATGAAAACAAAGTACTGATCTCAATGGCCATTGCAGTGTGCATTCACCTTTGTTAATCAAGGCTCTTTTCAAATACAACAGAAGCTAATACAAATTCATGAAGATCAAGACATTATGGAAATATCTGCATAGACAACTCTATCATATACTTTCTGCAGTCGAACTAGATGTTTAATGCTCAACATGAATTATAACAATCACAATTATATAATGTTCATACGCACAAGGAAACCTCCAACATATTAGCTATCGCACACGCATGCTAATAGGTTTAGTGAGGTCTTTTATACTCATTAATCTTGGTTGGTCAAGAAGTCTTCATTAACAATATCAACTCTTAACTATGTGCATTAGATAGATCTAAGTAGGAAAGCAATGATATATGGTGCACATAAATGTAGAGAGATCTCCGGCAACAATATGATGCATATAAACAAATATTAACCTTCAATTATCTAAAATATGGTGAACGTAAAAGAAAACCTCTAGTGATTAAGACATGGTGCATATTGAAAAAATGAACCTACAGAGATATGGATCTTTCAGTAATTAAAAACTAGACACAGTCAATCCAAGCTAGAAGATAAACGTATTGTCTAAGTCTATACTTAAGAAATGTCTACCTTCAGATTCTCTGCTCAACATATTGATGTGCATTGATGAAATAGGACCATATCACTACCACTGATATATGATGTGCGTAAACTGAGATTGTTCAAGGAATACTTACCAAACCACCATATCTCTACACATTTAGACCACTCAAAGCTTAATTAACACTTCATTGGTGCAACTAATAGTAATCCTTCCCTTTTTATAAATTTTCTTCCTTAAAATTACCATGGGAAAATCCAGGGATTTTGTTGATGGTAATGTTAACTCTATAAAATAGACGTTAGACATCCTCGCGCACAAGAATTCCTTGAGAAATTCGATGGTTTTGCAAGAGGTTTTTAATTTCTTCGCGTATAGGTTGGGTAACTTAGTTCTTGAAGCAAAAGAGGTGCATTGTAACTCAACTTTTAAAGTAGGTGAATCATGTTATAGCACGAATTGCTCAGAACAAAGGGTGTCTTACCAGGATTCTCTGCCCAAAAATATATCAAACGGCTTCAACACTTTACAAGGAATATCCAGACCCTGTCCAAATTCCTCTACAAGCATCAAGACATCATCATAAGACTCCACCTTTCCAGATACCTCTGCATCCTCCTAGAATTCCTCTGTAAAGCATCACAACTTGATTGACTTGTTGACATCAATGTTGATTTGTTGACATCAATGCCAACCATGCTACCAACATCTAGTTATAGTATTGTTTTCTCTTCTTCATTAATCTTTGGTAGAATAATTTGGACTAGGATCTTATCATTGATGACCTTCCTTAAGCAAGAAACTTAGAAGATTGGACGTACACATGAAGATGGATCCAACTCCAATTTGTAGGCCATACTTCTAGTTCTGTGCAACACCTTATAGGGGCTATAATATCTTGAAGCTAATTTATTTTCCTTCTTTTATTTCTTGAGAGACGTCCGTTTATATGGTTGTATTCTCACAAATACACACTCCCCCACTTCAATTTTCCTTTCACTGTGATGTTGATATACTTGGATTTTCATCCTATTTTGTGCCATAACCAATTTGTCCTTCAATAGTTTGAGAACCTCTTGTAGGTTTTAGATGTGGCTCTCTACTACTTGAGCCTTTATAGTCTCTTTCAATGGTGATGTGATGGGTAGAGGATGATATCCATAAAGTGCCATTAATGGTGACATTTTTGATAAAGTATGGAAGGATGTTTTATAACACCATTCTGCCAAGAGAAAGCATTTGACCCATTTTTTCTATTTTTATCAAATGCAAATAAATATAGATATCATTCTAAACATTTATTTACTATCTCATTTTGCACATCATATTGAGGATGGTAAGATGAGATGTGAGCCAATTGAGTTCCCAAACAAGAAAATAATTCAATCCAAAATTACTAGTGAAAATTGGATCTCTATCATTGAAAATAATCTTTGGTATTCCATGTAGCTTTTGGATTGTTGCCATGAATGCTTCTGCCATCTTAATTTCTTTAAGAGGATTAGAAAGAGAGTAAAAATGGGCATACTTTGTCATTCGATATACCACTACCATAATGACACCCTTTATTTCATATTTGGGTAAACCTATAATAAAATCCTTTGAAACTTATTCCTCACGCTGGCTTGGTATGGCTAATGGATGAAGGAACCCTGCAGTATTAATAGTATCTCCTTTATTTTGTTGACATACCACACATTTTTCCAAAATGTTTTTCACATATACTTTAAGACCTTCCCAAAAAAAAAATCTTAGATTCTATGGTATGTCTTCAACAGCCTTGAATGTCCTCCTATAGGAGAAGTGTGTAATTCCAATAGGACCTTATGTTTGAGTTGATAATTCTTACATAAGTATAAGCGATATTGTTACTATAACAAATCATTTTTTCCATGTAAATTTTTATACTACATCAGGGCCCTCTTGTCGTTGTTGAATGATCCTACATATCTTCTCATCTTGTTGCCATTTTATCCTTACTTCTTCGACCCAGTCAGATTGTGGAATGGAATATCAAATAGTAAACTATTTGTGTCTTCTCGTTTCCTTGGGAGTGCATCTGCCACAATATTTGTTTTCCCTTTTTGTAGATAATTTTAAATTCATAACCCAAAATATTTATGACCCATTTTTGTTTCTCTTCTAAAGATAGCCTTTGATCCAAGAAGCACTTTAGACTATCATGATTTATTTTTACTTTGAAGTTTCTTCTTATTAGGTATGAATGCCATTTCTTAACTGCATGTAGTATGGACAACATTTCTTTTTCATAGATGGGTCTGAGTAAGTTATTTCCTTTAAGTTCACTACTTTAAAAGAAAGGGGTCTTCCTTATTGCATCAAAACTATACCGATGCCATGGCCCTAGGCATCACACTCCACAACAAATGTTTTTGTGAAGTCGGGTGTCACTAAGATGGGAGTTGTACACATATCCTATTTAAGTTCTTGAAACACGTTAGTTGCTTTTTTGTTCGAGGAAAGTTCTTCCTTATTCAATAATTTTGTTAGAGGAGTTGTTATTTGACCATAATTCTTGATGAATTTGCAGTAATATCCTAACAATCCTAAGAATCTCCTTTGAGTTTCTTCAAGGTATTTGGGATTGGCCATTCCCTCATAGCTTTGATTTTGTTATGATCCACCTTGATACCATTGTGTGATACAATATGGCCCAAATATTCTATTTCTTGAACTCGAAAGGCATACTTGGAAGGCTTTGCATATAGTTGTTACTCTTCCAATAATTTCAAGGCCTTGTCAACATGTTGTACATGCTCTTCCCAAGATTTGTTGTAAATTAGTATGCCATAAAAAAATACTTACACAAATTTTCTAAGGGTTTGAAAATAGAATGCATCAAGATTTGAAATGTTAAAGGTGCATTTGTAACTCCAAATGGCATAACCAAAAACTCATAAGGACCTTCATGTGTTCTAAAGGTTGTTTTGGGAATGTCCTTTTACCTCATTCTAATTAGATGATATCCATAATGATTATCTAACTTAGCAAAGAAAATTGCTCCAATCAATTCATCTAACAATTCATTAATGATAGGAATAGTAAACTTATATTTGATTTTAATTTTGTTGATTTGTTTGTAGTTTGGACACAGACACCATGAACCATCCTAATTTTTGATAACCATCATCACTGGTGAAGAGAAAACACTATGCTAGGTTGAATGATGCCTTCCTATAACATTTATTGAACCATACACTCATTCTCACTCTTTTATGCATGTGGATATCTATAAGTCCTACTGTTAGGTGGTACACTTCTAGGTTACAAATGGATAGCACGATCATGTTCTCAGACAAGTGCAAGACCCTTAAGCATTTCTCCAAATACCTTGGCATGATTTTTGATAACATTTTGAATATCCATTATAATAAAGGATAAATCTGTTTGGACATATAATTACACCTTGGTGTCCCCTTTTTAGAAATTTTGTCATGCTATTAGAGCTTATCACTTTACTAGGTTTCCCTTGGATACATCTAAACTCAATTTCATTTCCTTGAAAAAAATATTATGAAAAGATATAGGAAATGAGGGGCCATTTTTCCCAATGATTGTAAGCATTGGTCCCCTAATACAACATCAACACCACCCATTTGGATTGCAATCATGCGACTAACTAATAGAAACTCCCCCATATTTAGCTTAATCTTATTACACTTCCCTGAATAATTTATCTTACCTCCATTTGCAATCAACACTTGAAATTTTGGTGTTGGATATACAAAGCAATTAAGAAGTTTTACCAATTTCTAATTGATGAAGTTGTGGTATCGTTACTCTTTTCCTTTTGATACATCCTTCTATCTTGAGGGTTGGTGGAGTGATGATATTGGCCAATGCATGACAAGATATTGTTGGAGTAGTTTTTTCTACCTCTAGATCTTGTGAAGTTTCCTCTTATTGACCTTCTTCATCTTCAAAATCTATGTAGAATAATTTATTCTCACTACATTTATGCTCTTTACTATACTTCCTATCATAGTTGAAACATAGTTCCTTTTCTCTTCTTTCATCCATTTGTTGAGAAGTCAACCTTTTCGGTTTAGGAAATGGAGTCTGATTTTCTTTATAGCTATTAGTGACCAATTTTCTAGTGGCCATATTTTTACTTTCAAATTTCCTTTCCAAACTGAAAGCATGCTCTAGAGATTTAGGTTCAAAGAGACACACCTCATGTTGGATGCTTTTGTTTAAAGTACCCATAAATAGTTTTAACACATTATCTTATGAAATATTCTTCACTCTGAGACTCAAGCTGGAATTGTTGAATGTGCTATGTAATAGGACATTTTTGTCAAATATTTACGAATTGAATAAAGAATGTTTCTCTTAATATCCCCATAATGTGCTATCAATTCCTTTGTAAAAATGGACCAAGATATAGGAAAATATTTTTTTCTTTCACAAATCTGTTCATACCATACATGTTGGTCTTTTTCTAAAAAAATCGATGTAGTATTTACTTTTGTAAGGATGCCACATGGTGTAGATTCAAGTAATACTCCATATGAAATATCCACGTAATAGGATCATTACCATCAAATCTCCTCATATCAATCTTTGAAATGTAGTAGTTCCTTGGTGTTGACTTGAAGCCCTGATGATATGGATATTGGATTGGAAAATCATGAGTATGGTTCTCCGATTCAACATTTGTGCTCTCCAATTGTGATATCATACTCCCCATATGAGATTGATTCTCAACAACATGCTTCTCCTTATTATCATGATTTCCTTGATATCCACCTATGTCTTAGGAAGCTTTTCCAAGATAAAAAACATGGAATTTTGTATTTATTCTTTATTTCCATTCATCTTCATTTCTATTCCATCTATCTTCTTTTCCATTTCTCTTTTAACCTTTTCTTGTGAACCTGAGAAATCCACCTTTTTCAACATACTACCATCCACTTCATTAACTTTATAATTGAGATAACATAAATTTTAGGACTTCACTTTCTTCATGGATCAAGGATGGGCCTTTAGTATATTTAATTGATGTAGTATATTTCTTTGGAGTCATGCTGGAAAATAATAATAGCTCTCCTCTTTGTTACAAAAAAGGGGCTCTTCTAATGAATAGTTAGGTCATTAGTAAGTTATGTACCTTAATTTGGAGAATATAAGAAAAGTTTAAGATTTATTGATATATATTTTAATTCAAGTCCTTTTGGATATGAAAATTTGTTCTACAATACTATGATATGTAGTTTCTACAATTCCATGGGTGTGAACTGAATCTGATGCGTTAATTGAAATATATAATAACTTGTAGAATTGAGGCTTCTGTGATTCATCATAGTTGTGAGAAGAGCTTCGGCGTAAATCACATGAAAAAGACCTTGGTCGACGCGTTTCGAACCAACCAGTGTGGTTCATCGTCAGGACAAGTTGAAGAACCAGATCTAGTCTAGCAAGTTAAATAGTCTGAGCAGAGCAGAGATTCCAACGGCTAATTAACGGCTAATTTGACTAAAGATCCTAGGTCAAAAATTAAATTTAATAATGTTAATATTATAATACTATATTAATAATTTTTAATTTATTTTATGGAAAAAAGTTAAATCAGGTAAAATTATATAAAATAAATTCATGGTTAGTTTAGAATTTAATTCAATAATTTATTTTAATATTAATATTAATATTATTATATTAATAAATAATTTATTTTATGAAATTAAGTTAAATTAGGTAAAAAGATATAAAATAAATTCCTGGTAAGTCTCTCAAAAAATTAATTTATTAATAAATATATATATTATTAGTATAAATAAAATATTTAAATTTATTTAAATTTCATATATACATTAAATTATTAATGGAATATATACATATATATGAATTAAATAAATTTAATATTTTATTTATACTATAATAATATATATATTTATTAATAAATTAATTTTTGAGAGACTTACCAGGAATTTATTTATATAATTTTACATGATTTAACTTTTTTCCATAAAATAAATTAAAAAATTATAATATAATATTATAATATTAACATTATTAAATTTAATTTTTGACCTGGGATCTTTAGTCAAATTAGCCGTTAATTAGCCGTTGGAATCTCTGCTCTGCTCAGACTATTTAACTTGCTAGGCTAGATCTGGTTCTTCAACTTGTCCTGACGATGAACCACACTGGTTGGTTCGAAACGCGTCGACCAAGGTCATTTTCATGTGATTTACGCCGAAGCTCTTCTCACAACTATATAATAACTTTCAAAAAAATTGTTCACTTCTTGGACTCTGCCCATGAGCAACTTGTATAGCATTGTTGTCACTGTGACAAATACCCTCCAAAATGTTTCCTACATTTGAATTTTTGAGCCTCCTTGGGATCTTATAATCTATCATTCCAAGTTGATCATAGTCACTTCATGGTCGGCAAGTGATTTGCTAAGTGTTCAAGTCTTCTTATGAGATTCTAACTATTGAAGCCAAGTACTTACACATGCCTATATTTTGGATGCATTTACAAATGCATCCCTTCCCTAGCAAGCCTAGTAGTCCATATCCATCCTTTGAAGAGAAGCATTATGCATTCCTTGAGGGCGATGCTTGCACAGTTTGTAGAAATAGTGATTGCACAGTCTTCAAAGACATACATTGCACAGTCCCTAACAATAGTGCTTGCACAGTTGACAAGGATAGTAACTGTGTAGTCCTTATGGAAAGTTAGTGCACAATTCTAGTTTACAGTCTCTCTCACTCTTATTTGCAAATGTACCATCATCCCGATGAGTTTCTGAACTATTTCTTTTGCAGACTTTTGGTTATTTAAGTGTTACTTTCACTTTCGCTACTATCATTTTTTCTTTATTTCATTTTTTCAAGTGTCTTTTTTTCTTTCTTTATATTGTTCATGTGTCGTTTTCACTTTCTTTAGCTTTTGCAAGTGTCGTTTTCACTTATTCTTACTGTCACAAGTGTCGCTTTTGACTGTCTTCACTCCTGAATGTGTTCCACTTTGGCACACCACTAGAGGCAACTCTAGTGCACTCCTCTACATTAGTTGATCTTATATATCATAAGAATATGTGATAGACACTCTCCCATAACTTAGCACACTTTTTGGTTGCAGTCAACACTTATGTTGTAACTGGTATTCTAAGTGTCGCAAAGCTAGGTTTCAATTGTTGCACTTAGACATAAGTATCACTTTGTTGTTGTTTCAAGGTATGCATGTTTATTTGAGTTATTGTGCCTCTCCTGGCTTGTGTTTGATGGTGTACATCTGTGAGATCACTATTTTGGAGCTTGTTTGCATGTTTGTTTCTCTCTTGTTCCATTGATCCCACACTTAGTCAATTTTGGAGTTCATCCGAATCCTCACATCTTGAAAAACTCAGGAGCAGACTTAATCTCCTAGGAAAGTGATGAGTACTCTGCACACTCCTAAGTCTTAGTGATGAAATAATTACCACTTAGACCTGTGAATTTTGCTCATCTTAAAGACAACCTCTCCCAACTGCACATTGAGTAACCTCAAAGTCTAGACCATCAAGCTAGCTGCTTAGCCTTACCGACTGTACAATTCATGATCCCTCCTACCATATATTGTGCATTACATAGTTGTAGTGGATAATGGGTCATCTATGTGTCACTATCATGCCCAATTGTGCAGTCCCCTAAGCCTCCTCTTCAACTACTACACATTGTGTAGTTACAATGCCATAACATGCCTCCCTTGACTCCCTAACTTTCTCAACTAAGCATTGTGCAATTCACATGGATAGTGGAGCCTCTTTTTGATCACCATTGAAGAGAACTATGTGGTACCTTGAGGTTGCCTCTCCTTCTCTACAAATTGCATAGCTATAGTCAGCAAGCCTCCAACCCTTATCAGCTATACTTTCCAACTCCGTAGAACACCTATCATGTCCTCCCTTTACTATGCATTGCACAGTTCTAGTTAGTAGTGAGGCATCTCTGGACCCTTACAATGGAAAGCAACATAATAACTTGTATCTCTTTCTTTCTTGGGAAGCTTCAACCCCCAAGCCTCTATTCACTGTCTCTAGTACTTCACACACATGCTTGACTCTTCCTCTTGCCCTAGCGCAGTGTGCATTTGTAGTGCACAGTCTCCCACTTCTTACCTCCTGTAACTATGCAATGTGTTTCAAATGTAACTAGTTTTGGTCTTCATAATTGTTGTTGTACTCATTTCAATATGTATCCCGTGTAACAAAAAAGAAGAAAAGAAAAAGTTATTATTATAAAGCATGGGTTTCATGCTCATTATTGATGGTGTTTTAGGTAAAATCATGTTCTTCATAATTCTAAAGTTTATTAGGTCTTATGATTTATTGTCATGAGTCAAAGAAGTCAACATCATGTTTATAAGACCCTTCAGGACAAAATGTAATTTGAAAAAGATTTTTTTTTAGTTTAGAAAATCCTGGAATCCAAAAGTACAAGTTAGCCTTGGCAGCTTCACGTCGGCCTAAAGGAGGGAACTTGACCCCTTGGAAAAGAAATATAAGGGACCAGTTCAACCTCATTTGCAATCCACTCTCACACAAGTTCGATCTCAAGAAGGAAGTTTGATCTATAGATGAGAAGTAGAAATAGAAGAGAGTGAAGGTATAGAAGAAGAAAGGAAAGATGAAATATTGTTTTTGGGCTCTATCTCTCTCGCACATGCAAAATATTAGGGTTTCTGTAACTTCCAAGAAGGGCCAAAATTACAGATTCGATTTGCAACAGGACGAAGTGCAGTCTCTTGTTGCTAGAAGGAAAAATAATTTGTCTTGACCTTGTTTACCTTAGGAGGATTTTTCTTTCTCGAGGAAAGTCTCAAGAGGAAGTTGGATTAGGGGTTATGCAACTACTACAGGGCCGAATTTACGGGTTGAAGAAGAAGTATTGAAACTGGTAGGTTGAAGTTGCAGTTTGAAGCTAGTTGGGGCTATATCATCAAAGGACTTATTGGAAGGGTTGACTTGGTACTTGGAGAAGGACTTGGTCTAGGGTTTAGGCCTTTGTTGTCTCATTTGATTCAGATTATATAAGAAGAGAAGAGTTTTTTTTGGTTTTTCCCTTGTAGGGGTTTTCCCTTGGCTAAGAGCATAATTTATGTGTCCTATTTTGTTATTTCTATTCTTGATATTTTTTTGATGAAAATATCTAAATAAAGAAGAAAATAAGACTAACTAATTTCACAAGAAAATATTAAGGTTAAGGAAAATTAGAATTAATAGTTTCCACATTTCATTTTCCAACATGGAATTAGAGCTAAGGTGAACAAGAAGGCAACTAGAAGGATTATCTTGTGGATGCAAAGAAGGGTTTTCTTATCAAAGGGGAATAATTTTTAAGGAAGTAGAATACCTATTAATCTGGAATAAGGTATCTACATTGAATAATATCAATACTACATAAATCTCTCATCAAAGGAAGGCTTGAAAGGAAGACTACAAGAAAGGTAGTCTCTTGAGAGAAGGATGTTTATCTAAAGGCTCATTGGAAGAAGTAAGAATCAAAAGGATCTTGGTATCATTCATCACTCTTGGAATCTATCTCGGTTATCAAGGATAATCTCGGTTATCAAGAATGTATCATATTATTACTCTATGTTTGAATCTGCAGGTCATATGGGTTCCTTCTAAAAGGAAACCAATAAGCTTGTTGAAGCATCAAATTACCTAGCCTAGAAGAAAATGATTGACCTAGCACTTACATAACATGAGGTAATGGAGTATTCTATTGGTGAAATTGCTAAACCTAGAAAATATAAGACTTGGGAACTAGAACAATATAGGAAATGAGAAGTAAGGGCATAAAGGATCATAGTTGAATCCATTAAGGATCCTCTTTTCCATTTGTTGCAAATTTTAATACTTCCAAGGCTATGTATGACAAGCTAATGAACTTGTACTTTGTGAGTACATCAGGACAAAATATATCTTTGAGGAATAAGATATATGAAATGAATAAATCAAAGGATGAGGACATGGAATCCTTTCTGATGAAGATCTCTCAATTAAGAGGTCACTTGAAGGGGCTTGGAGAAAGAATTTCCAATTTAGAAATGACCATCTGTATACTAAATGCATTGCCGCCATAATGGAGCAATTTTGCAACAAGAATATACTCTAAGAAAGATTCAAATCCTTTTGATGAGTTGTGGGCTCAATGCATTTTTGAAGAATCTAGGATCAAGGTAAAATATGACATTAGATCAGAGAACAGTTTCAAGCCTTTCTAGTTAGAATCAAGAAGCTAAAGAAGGGAAAGTTTGGAAAGTCCAAGAAGAAAGATATGTCCAAGGTTCAATGCTTTAAGCGCAATGAGTATGGACATTATAAGAGGGACTATCTTAGTTTACATAACAACAAAATAAAGGAAATAAGCTTCAGAAAGAAGAAGTAAAGGATCTTTACTATTGAAGAAGGAGCCCTATCTTTCAGGTTCTCTATGAAGATTGATCGTTCCTCTAGAATAATATGCCGTGTTGTTTACTTAATTTTGCATAACATCATAGAGTGAAGCTTGTGGTAGTAGCATATGTAGAGTATACTTGGCTAAGTTGCTTTGTAGAAATCATCTAGTCTTTAAAAATAGATAGATAAACCATTTTTCATATTTCTCATCCAGGCATTATCTAACATTATGTTAAAGGTAGTCATCTTTCTTAGGTGGATCGTCATGATCCTAGAAGAAACATCATTATGGAAGGTTGTTGGGAGAGGAACTATGACAAGGTTAGTATACATTCCATGTAATGTGGAAACAATACTAGTAAAAGGATGAATAAATGAAATGGGTCAGGATGCAAGATCATTATAAGACATATAGCTAGATGATGGAATAAGAGGAATAAGGATGCACATTGGAAGTGACTCTTGGTTAAGATTTATATGTGTAGAATCTTGTAACATTCTTAGTGTGATTGTATGATGTTTAAAAGGAAAAATTTGACTTAAGGATGTATAAAAGTTTAAGACTTTATCTAGAATATGGAAATAATAATTAACAATCAATATAATCTCTAGAAGAAAAAGTTGTAACTTCGTAATCAAGTTTGATCCTTGGGAACTCTGATGCATAAAGGAAGATTCATATAGATATGGACCAGGAAGATGTTGATGGAATGAGAAGGTCATCATGAGGTATGTATGATTTCTAACTATTGTTGGTTATCTAGTTAACATATTATTTTTCTACCTGGAAGGATGTTGCAGGAATACATGATGACAGTTGAGGCAATTTCAATTTTATGGATAAGAAATGTACGAATAATGTTGAGAGAAGCTCAACATTTGGTACCTAGTATATGTGAATTCAAGATGTGTGCATATTGGGATTGAAAGGTAGAATTATGAGAAGATAACATGAAGTTCAAAAGGAGATCACTTTCATAAGGAAGCTAGGATTAGCTTGAAGTTTGGAAAGGCTCAATGAAATGACTTTATACGTGATGTCGAACATGAAAGTGATGAGAAAATAAAATACCTTGGATCCTATAAAAAGAGTGAAGGTGGCTCCATGATACATTGAAAGAAAGAAAACTCGATGCAAGAGATGCAAAGGAAATAGGGAGCCATATGGTTATGGAAAGAAAATATTAGATACTCTCATAAAGAAAATCTATGAGGCTTGTGGTATTAACTTCCCATTCTAAAAGGAAGTTCATAATATCCTATGATTTTGAGAAGGAGTAAAGGAGTCTCCTTGATAGGAGAAAAGATCTATTCCATGATAAAAAAGGGAATAGGGATATTCTCTTTGATTGAGAGGGACTGATGTTGGACATCACATGTGCATTCTCTTCTTTAGGTGATGAAGAAAAAATGGCAGAGGATTGGATAAGCATTTGTGGTTTCCTTGAGGATATAGAGTCCAAGAAAGGAAAGGTACATAACTCTTTGAGGATGGGACATGTATCCAATAGAAGAGTGGTTGAAGATGAATGATATTCTTTGAGGACTCAAGAATGGAGATCCAAGATAAGAATAGTCCTAAAAGGACATACCTTGTGAACATCCGGATGGGGTATGTGCATCGTAGAGGTAGTGAAGTATCACACATAAAGCTTCATAGCATAATTCTCATGAGTTAAGTAGACTTGTCTAGTTAGGCCTCAAAGACAGTGTCAGTCACAATGTTGATGCTTACAATTTTGATTATCAATCTGACTCTTCTTATGATAACTCTTTAGTTTGAGAATGATGTTGTACTGATGGTAAAATTAAGAATACCTCCCTAGTTAAGAGGGAGTGTTGGAAATGTAACTAGTTTCAATCTTCATAATTATCCTATGTAACAAACAAAAGATGAAAACAAAAACTTATTATTATAAGGCATGGGTTTCATGCTCATTATTGATGGTATTCTAGGTAAAATCATTTTATTCATGCTTCTAGGGTTTATTAGGTCTTGGGATTTATTCTCAAGAGTCAAAGAAGTCAACATATTTAGAAGACCCTTTGGAGAAAAATGTAATTTGAAACAGAATTATTTTTTAGTCTAGAAAGTCATGGAAACTCCAAAAGTACAGTTCAGTCTTGACAGCTTCAAGTCGGCCTAAAGGAGGGAATTAGACCCCTTCGAAAGGCTATATAAAGAAGCAATTCAACCTCATTTGCAATCCACTCTCACACAAGTGCGATATCAAGAAGGAAGTTCGATGTAACACCATCCTCTCACATCTACCTAAGAAACCAACTAGCTGGGGTAAACATGCGATGAGAGGCCACCATTATATGATTCGACGTCCTAAGTCACTTTTAGGAAGTGGAACCGATGGAAAAACACCATACTGGCATTCTAGAACCCTCAAAAGATAAGTCAACCACTCAAACAGCCTGTCCTTGAGTCCCACTATTGTTTTAGGTCTCTTGGGCCATAGTCACTCTCATGCTATGGGAAAGGGAGCAACCAACAACCTAAAGTCATTCTCACATGCATGCCTACCAACGACTGTGGACCAAAATTGTCAGTGTTGTGCCAACGACCCTGGGATTTAAGCCTCTTTTTCAAGCTCAGATCCCATAACACTTCCCATAACTGATCCATCTCTTCAAATCAGTAAAGTAACAAGGAAATTAAAGTATTAAAGTAAATACTTGTTCAAGACATTGACTGGATCCCTACTAGCCATGATAGGCATTTTGTCAAACATATCTTCAACATGTAACCTATAGGTGTAAACAATAGAATTAAGTGTAGGGATCTCATACGTATTTGAGAATCAGTATGAGCCATTTTTCCCTCATGCCATTCATTGTATTATCATCTATTAGTTCATAGACACATTATCCATTCACATACAACTAAAACATGCTAAAATCCATACATAATTGCTGTCATAAAATGTGCATATAACCAACATAATAGGAACAAAAATACAATAAACATGACAACCATCAAATCCATAAATACATCAATACCTTTACACATGGAAATCAAGGGAAATAATTTCTCATTAATGAATGAAATGAACCAACCATAGATGGGATTACCACATTCCACCCGACCATAGAATGGCTGAGACAAATCTCTCTTCATATATTCACCCCCGTGCCATATTTCAAGCATGAATGTGGGATCTCATAAAACACATTAATCGAAACTTATCTAGGGCTTCCAAAGGCCATCCACATCAAGCCATCAAACAGTGGGTCCACCTCATGGTTGGACATCACAAAACCATCATCAAATCGGTCTCTATCCAAGCCTTCCAGGGCTCCAGAGCGTTTGTCCAACCAAGGCTCCAGGACTAGTAACTCAACCCATGAATTTTACTAGGCTCCAGAGCATTTTTCCAAGAAAGGATCCAGGACTAGTAACTCAACCCAAGCTGGTATAGAGCTCTAGAGTGTTTTCCCAACCAAGGCTCCATGACTAGTAACTCAACCCAAGCTCAGGAAACATGAGAACCAACAAAAAACAAGCAATGAAAGTAAACCCACAATCACCATGGCTTCCAGGAAATGGCAAGGCTAGGCTATCCACTGTCGATCCAGGCAATCCTCCATGCCAATGACAGATCACAACCAAGAAACCACATGCATATGTCATGCATGCCAAAACTAGTGAAGAAATCATACATGCAACTCGGTACCTGCAAGAAAATATGATGTAGTTGCTAATGTCAATGATTTCTTGTGCTTTCCTTCTCTTCCTTTTCCTTCTTGCTCCAAGAATCCAAGTATGCCACACCCTCCAAGAGTACTCAAAGAAAACTCTAAGTATCCAAGAGTATGAGAGAGAGAGAATAATGAGAGAGAGCTCCAACACTGAACTGAAAAAAGGTTACCAATTGATCCTTAGAAGCCTTTTATGGATAAGGCCTCTATTTTCTTCATATTCCATTATTTCCTTCATTTTCCTCCTCACATGCAACCTGTGACCTTTCACCTCCTTTTTCTCCTAATTTCCATTATCTTCATATATAAATGTGCAAAAATTCCTTTTAATGCCTTAGCCATTTCCTTTGTCATAAACAACCAAATGAACACCCCCCCAGGATGTCTTGCCCAACATTCATCTTGGAATAAGTGTCCCAATCATCTGTGGTTATTTGTTTTAACATTTATTACATGGAATTTTCACTAGGGCTATTACAGAACCCTCCCCCTTGGGGGACACTATCCTTGGTGTTCAATCACACATATATCTCAAAAACCCACTGAAAGAAGTTATATTGCTTATGGAGATTTGTAACACAGCTCAATGCAGTATTTACAATGAAAGATTTGCTCAAGACATAACATCATTACAACATGACAATATATCACCTAGTGGAGCTTTATAACACATCCCAATACAATATTTACAATGGTAATTCTATTGAGTGCCAACTCATATGACATCATAACATCATCATAACATAATAACATAACACCCATACTACATAGTGGAGCTTTATAACATAGCTCATTATGGTATTTACATCCATACATGGGTGTACATATAACAATATCATCAAAACATATATACCAAAACACATGCGAAATCATATATCAAAACATATACTAACATCATATCTAAGCATATCTATCAAAACATCATATAGCATATATCAACTATCATAAAGCATATATCGATCACCATAAAGCATATATTAAACCAACATAAAGAAAATACTAAACCACCAGGATGTTGAGATTGCAACAAGATGATGGAGCTTAGTGAAAAGAGTCGCCTTCACTAAGTGGGCCCGCAGGCTATTTTTGGCGCAAGTCTATTTTTAGACTATGTCTATTTTTAGACATATGGATCATGTATATGGATTGCAGGTTGCTGTTTATGGATGTTTGATCAAGTTGAAAAAATAGATGGACTTCTATTTTTAGACCACAGCGGAGTGACTGCTCAGTCTAAATATAGAACAGTCAAATATTATTAGCTCATAATAATATTTAGACTATAAACTTTGTCTTATCTCTTGGAGCACTTCAGGATGAGCTACGGATGTGGTACATGCAGATCCCAGAAGGAAATACGTGGTTACCTATGGGATGACTAATATTTGCATGCAGGACTTCAGTTAGAACTCAAGTGAGTTGAGTTTAGTGGACTGGAGGTGCAGTTGATGGAGTTGTGTTCAGTTTAGCTTTGTTAAACTGGTTGTATTTAGTCTAACTGGCAAATAGACTAGAGATGAGTTGGGTGAATTAGTTATTAATTAATTCACAAGTTATTAACTCATAATACAAGTAATGAATACATCAGTTAACTCAGTTGCATGTCAGTGCATGTTCAGTTCAGCAGGGACAGGTGTTAGAGAATCAGATTGCTATCGGTTGTGACTATAGTTGTGCATCAGATCTTGCACAATCAGGGGATTGAGTATGCCAATGAGTTTGCCCACGTATTTTCCCACATTGTAGCTTGTGCTCACGTGATTTAGCCAAGGAAAGACGTGGCTGCCTTGGAATTATCACCGGTTCT